>JBBPQZ010000337.1:0-17705 GCA_038092795.1 Boletus rubissimus
ACGGCACAAAAACCAGGTAAAATCTTGTATACTTATATTAAATTCTCTCAACTTTCCACTGAAGAGGTGATTGCTGTTCAAACTTTGGCGAATCGTGTCTTCAATCTAGAGAGGAAATCATCCTCCCAAGCAGAGACCATCAACGAGCTTCACTCCAGAGTTAGTGGGGTTCAAGCCAACATAGTAACTGCACGATCGCAATCTCACAATTCGGAAGACTTGCTGCTGGAATTGATTGATAACACACGAAACAATGGTGAAAGTATCAACAAGCTAACCAATCAACTGGAGGGGGTAACCAACCAACTGGAGGGGGTAACCAACCGACTGGAGGGGGTAGTACAGGCAGTAAAGAACTTGGAGACCAGTTTTTTTGAACGTCTGATGAGGGCGATTATGGGGTACAGGTATGTCAGTCAATTCCCTTCGTTTTTCATCCTTGAACATAATATCCAAAAGAAGGAACAACCCGGAAAGCGCCACATCTGCGGCAACACCCAATACAGGACAACCTTTTGTATAGAGGCCTGAACTGAAATATTGTCCCATTCTCATTATGGTCGGAAATTTTTTGTTGATATTTTGCATTGCTCTCTGTATGTCTGTCTGAAATACTGTACTAAATCGATCGATTTGTCTGTCACATGTCATGCATCACACAAGCACAGTGGGAGCCCCGGCATGCGCAGGGGTTGGTCGATTGGTCGAGCGAAACAGACCCCAACCGACATGGAACGTTGCACGTCAAGTGCCTGAAACCGAAAAACTTGAAATGACCGCAGCGTCGCGCATTGTGCACCGATGGAGGCCGAGACAATTGAACCCCAATTGGCCAACCCCCGATGTTGCGCTTGCATTCAGGTATGTGGCAACCCAACCCCGCAACCGCATGCTATCCAACTTACACGCACTTCTCTGATGCATGCAGTAGGCCATCTCTCTCCCATCGTTGTGTCCGTCGCAATGAACCGCCATGCATTAGGTACGAGTGCATGCTGTGCGTGCATGCTGGGTAACCTCGTTCTCCGTCTCATAACAATCACGTTCGCCCACTTACGAGTTCATTCGAGGGAACGACGGTTTGCACTGGACCTTGAACTGGGCGACTCAACGACACTTTCCCGTCGAGTAAATGTCCAAGATTCGAACTCCAACTGACTCTAGGGCCAGGACGTGACAATGAGGTCGGACGCATGTCGTCGCGTCTGAATCATGGCGGGCCGCCAAGCGTTTGTTCGTAGTCGGGTCACCTGACCTTTCGCCGACTGCTTGCCTCGTAGGTGCCGGGTGATCCCCTAATCTCGAACGAAATGTACCCGACTACCTGCGGGTGAACAAGTAACCTGTATATGCTATTTGGTCCTTGCTCGCTCGCACAATATCTCAGCGTCTTTCCATACCACCGTTCTAAATCAACCCCAATCAGCCTGCATGGATTCGAAAGGTGCTCGTCTCTTTCCGTTGGCGCAGAGAGCGGTGAAATGGCGTGCCTATTAGTTGAGCGGCTCCGCTCGGTACAACCAGCTCGGAGCAAAGGAGGATCTCAACGAGGCCATTGTCCTCTCCTCATCGTGTGCGATTATATATCACCCTCATCTCTCGCTTCTGTTATGTCAGTTCTCTTCTACCTAGGCCTATCTTCCCTCTGCGGCCAGGTTGGGGCCGTCATCCAGACGAGTATATCTTCCGCACTGTCCCTCCATCTCATGGTGGCCCTCACAAAAAGTGCGCCGTATTCCGTGTATGGCTGCGCGATCCAAATGGCAAAGTCCTCTGGCCAGGTGAGTAGCCTGGTGGTAGGCTGTCACCCGATGGTTATCCCTGGGGTGCTACGCTGCACGATTTCTTCAACGCCAGCTGGATGCCAGAGGACCCCTGCGCAACAACGACAATGACTAGAAGTGCGATATTGGAAGTCATGAAGTAGCTAGGAGAGTCAGATGCAGCTGTGCCCGAGATCGAGTGGACAAACTCGGAGGGTTTTGCTGGGGGTGGAGACTGCCGCGAATACGGAGCTGCTGATCCAATGTTTGATGCTCGACTATGTGCGCGGCAAAGAACATGCAGAGACCCCAAAACATGGCGATGCAACGGAGGGTGAGAGTGAGTACGACGACGGCGACATGGAAGTAGACCCTGCCTCCATTCCTTCTCTACCAACGATACCTGCCACGTCGCTTTTCCATCCCAGCCACTACCCTAAACCATGGCTTTTTATTCCCTTTAAACGCCTTCCGTCGGTTCTTCTCCAGGAGCGCATTGCGCTACATCTATCACCAAAAACACCGCACGTCCACGATCCATTCAACTTACTCCATGCCCGCAAAGGAAAATTCCGTGATACCTCTTGGACGTCCCGACCTGGCATCATACGAACGTACGATCTTTCTAAATCTGTACTTAAGAAGGTCAAAGAAGCGAGACGAGAGGCTGAGGAGTTTGAAGAATTCAAGACTCGCACACGAACTATCCTAAGATACAAGCGGACGAAGGAACAGATCGAGAAACACGAGCCTGTGATCGAGGTCCCACTCCCTCCTTATCCACGTCGTATGGTGAAAGTCGAAGAGAGCCACTTTTACCTCTCCCCCATTGCCAAGGTCGGACAGGGGCACCACTCTATCGCATACAAAGGCGACTTGCAGCTGCCTCGTGATCTCTTTACAAGACCAACACGTTGTCAGCGGTGCTTCAAGGAGAGTGTGGACAAGGAAATACGGAGATTATGCAAAAGATACGGGACGATGGGAGATATTGAGAGCGGCTGCAGAGGGCCCGACAAGTTTTACAGGACGTCAACAAACGCAAGCGGAACCGGACGAAGTCAGTGAGCCGATTCACCCTGACAGGGACTCTGGGGAGATCATTGAACGAGAGATCACTTTCGTCGTTCTGCGCAATACGTGTCCATCACGAATATCTGAAATCATTGAGGCAGCCAGCGTTTATGATTTCATGAAACTGAACGATACGAACATACTGCACTTCAACGTTACAGGGGACAAAGATGAGAGCGAGTCAACGAAAGGCTCGCATGTCCCCACTATTCGCATTGATCCATCATTTTCCCGAAAGACCTGCAGCCACAATTATTACAGTTCTGCACCATGCACGGCCACGTTCACCGTTGTCACAAAACTCTCTTTCGAGAATGATAGTCATCTTGCGAGGGAGCTGCGATCAACTATCTAAAGTTTCCCGAGCACTTTTTCCACCATTACAATGAATATACCTTCATTGACCAACTCCGCACCACGTACCCGCCAACGCCATTGTACCGCAATTCTATGGCCGCTACACGCCGAAGGAGGATGGAAAGGAGGACCAAGGACGGGAACCGTACCTCAGTCCGATTCTCCTCCTCGAACATTGTGGTGGGTCCATCGACCCCGAGAAGCTCTCCCTCGAGGACCAGGAGGAGTGCGTGAGTCTGTTGTTACGTTTCCAACGTGCCGGATGGCTGCACGAGTCCGCCGTGCCGCGCAACTTCCTCGTCCAACCTGAGAAACCAACCGAACTCCCATCCCCGTTTGCGAGGGAAAACTTGAATCCCGAGCCAAGTTTCCGACTGATCGACTTTGGGTAGTCGAGAAGGTTTGACCTGGCGGAGAAGCGGGCGGAGGAGCTGGAGGCATTGAAGATGTTCAAGAAATTGGATGGCACGATGGACGTCACGTTGCCCGACAGCCAAAGACCCTTTGTATTTCCCTATACGCACAGGCGTTGAATTCTGTGACTGGAACGCAGTGAACCTTATCGTGGAAGTGGGCCTTCGTGCCGATTGCCTTCGCAGCCAGTAAGCGTTGACTTCGATGGGAGCTCTCCAGCGACAAGCTGATCCTATATCAGTATCGCTGCGGCTGGTGTAGTGACCGCATATTATTTGATCATTGAGGTTCGTCGAGAGGACCTGCGCATGGTTAGAATATTTACACGACGGTCGTATTTTCGTAGAAACATCCCACTCTGAATGCTATATCAGCCGCACACCTGATCTCACTATGCGCACGTCAGTTCGTTTACAACGAAGTGATTGCAGTCGACGAGTGCTTTTCTGAACCTCGTTTTCCATTACCGGTCACACTTGGCTGTATGTGCGCCAAGCGGCAGAGTGGGCGAAGTCACCGCAGAAGCCGGTGACAACGAGTGTGACCATCCTCAAGTTTCACGATTGTAGTGTAGCCCATTTCGTGGCTGCTTCCTGCTGCGAACAGCTTCAAGTGCAATTTTTTCTATCGACAAATACGAGGGGAGTCTCAGGCTAGGCATTGGTTCGGAGAGCAAGCGCCAAGGTTGTGCGTGAGCGATCTGATGCGATTCGATGATGATCAGACACGTGTATGCCGGCGTACTGCGAGTAAACAAGCGCGCATCCTTCTCTCCATCGCTCTGACACCTGGCAGAGTATGTCCAAAGTTTGCCCGAGGCTAAATAACGGTGAGTACGTGGGCGATATGACTGAAAGGATGATACTGATGAGAATACAAGAGTCGACTCGGAGGGAAAACCATCCTTCGTCCAGTAACAGTCGGCAAAAGGAAGCAACAACGATTGAAGGCGGTAAAGGCAAGACGATTGAAAGTGCGATACAGACTCGGACCCAAGAGTCGAGCGAAAAGGAAGCAAGACCAATCGCAATCGATGGTTGAGGTTGAATATTTTCAGTTGCGTTCCTTGCTGATGGGAAGCACATCGTGAACGGTGGTATGGAAGGAAAGATTCGGCGTTGGCAAGCGGAAGACGGCAGGGAGGTGGGCACCCCAATGGATGCGGAGAGTGAGGCCTAGTGAGGTCTCGACCACTGCAGTGTCACGAGGTGGAAAAAGGGTTGTGAGCGGGATGAAGAGTGGCTGGGTGATGGTATGGAATGCGAAGAACTACGAAAAGGTGAGCGAGTTCATAGGGACAGCAGAGAGGTGTGTGCAACAGACGTCTCTCCGGATGGGACGAGAATTGCGAAGGATCGAACGACAAGACTGCCTGCGTCTGGTCGCTTTCGACTGGCTGGCCACTGCTCAGCCCCTTGGAACATGGCTGGCAGGCCTCATGGCTACCGCCACGTGGAACCATGACTCTGTTCGGATCTACAACAGTCGGAGCGGCCACCTCCTCGTCAATGTCCCAATCGAGGTCAACTCATATCTCAACAAATCCCTCGCCTGGGTAGGTAGTAGCAACCAGCTCTTTGTCTTATCATGCGACGGGAACATCAACTGTCTCGACGTGTCCACTGGGACGGCACTCTCGAAATGGCCCATTCACAGTGGCAACCAGCCCAGGTGCATTGCCCTGGCAAACAATGGGGGCATTCATCGCAGTTTGCAGACGTTGTGCTGAGAAGCTGGAGTAGCTGGGCGACACCGCCAAGGACTGCAGGTTCTTCTGCATGTTCCTAGGGTCCTTGTCGTGTTCACGACTGGTGTGGACAACTGGTATGGCCAGGGACACAACGGCGGCGTGTGGGAATGGACCTCGACCGTATTCAGTAAGTTTACGGGCTTTGTTTCGTCCCAGTTGTACCCCATTAGTGGCTGTGTGTCCGCAGATTTTAACCCCGTTTCTTTCCGAGTGGCTTTCCGACTTTCTCCTGCGAATATAGATACATTATCACCTTCAAGCTTCCTATTGTTGTATACTTACTCTGCCACCATCTGGTAATTAATGTATCTAACGTATCCAAACGTTTGTCTTCCTCTCTCGTTAGGATGAATGGTAACTTTGAACGCCATCAAGATGGTACACCCTCTCCTTGTCGTACGTCTCTTCTTACCTTCTACGACACGGACTCCGAGGGTAAATCCCGACTTTATCTCAATCTTTCTCATTATTTTCAGTTACTTCCACGTAAAGAGTAACAAACGCCATATCTTCATCGCCATTTGTCGTGAACTGGCCATTTTACGGCCTGCAGACGAACTCCCGTCCATTCCGTACAAAAAAAACAGCTCGCAAGGAGGCCTCTGTTCGTTGACGACGACCTCGACTCAATGACGATCTCGCAACAGCCAGTCCTTATGCGTGCCGTGTCTCGAACTTCGACTTCCCTAATTGTACGAAAACCATTGGGTGGTAGGACAGATCACTTCATGCTTCCCTTTCACGTATCTCACCTTATCTATCCTTCTTATTTCTTCTAATTACGAATGCTCGACCTGTACTGAACACCGTTGTCTTTTACCGTTACAAATGAAAATTTGCTCCGTAAACAAAGTCCCTGCCGGCGACGGGCGGCGCTACCAAGTATACAAAGATGGGAAGGAGCCCTGCCGCCGGATTACGATGACCTCGTCACAGTTGTGTGCGTTCGACGTTCTAAACAACAGTTATATTATAAATCTTATTGAAAGTACAAGTAATAAAAAGTATCACAAGGTGCCTATTTCATCTAAAGAAAGTCCGACACCATTCAATGGGTCTGTACACGTACGAAAGATTGGATCAGTGAATAAAGTTACGCATACGGTGAAAAGTCGAAAGGGGAGAGGGAAACAAGTACGACCGCGAACAAGGCATTTCGGAACTCCACTATGCATCTAGTTTGACGCTGTCAACTTAATTCATTAACAAAATATCAGATGGCTTACACTTCCTAGGCCCCTGTCTAACTCAGACTCAGCTCTCACCTAGCCCAGGAAAAAGTGGTAGGGGTCGGAATGCAACTTCCATGTAGGTAATGGCCAGCTGGCTCTTGGCGTCATGCCCATCACCAACACCATAGTGGGCTTTACAGAATGCATCAGTGACATCATGACCTTCTTCGTCTTGTAATTCGCAACGAAGCGGGTCGTATTCAAGCTCCAGCTCAACCAACTGCAATATCAGGGCCCGCTTTGAAGCCAAAAGCTCGACGATCTTGGATTTTTTTTGTGGGCCAGTGAGTAAATTCGATGAACAGCGAAGCTTGCCAACAGGGACAGCATCATCAATACCCAGATGCTTATCTCAATCACAAATTCACTCACCAGGCGGAGAAACGATTGTTCTTTAGCAAACGCGCCGTCCATAGCACCGGCGTCTAGCTGCCGAGCTCGTGCCACATATTTCGATAGCTGTTTTTCTGATGATCAGACCAAGGAATTGGATCCATTCATACCGTGGCTGCCATGGGAGCTCTGCTCGTTTGAACGATAGTCGGAGAGTGATGCATTTCACTGTCTTGCAAATCTTGACGTGACGGATTCACTGGTACTGCACGCTGTAAAGTCTGCATTTCGGGGGTGACAAGTTATAGGATGGGAGCAGCCCTTTTATCGTTCGGTCGTTTACCCACGCTTATACTCCGCGGGATCTACTAACCTAGCCAAGCTGAAAGACTCGGAATAGTCCCATAGTGGTGAAGTAACCCGTGCTGTAAGACCCTCTTTGGGATCATTTAAGTGCCTGCCAGCCAATGAGAGGGCTTGCCTAGCTACGAAAGAGTTGTTGAACAGCCGTTCATTTCAGCTGTTTTGTAGATGGGGGTATGTCGTCATCCCTGAATACAATCACTCAAGCTTCCCAACACGTAAGCCTTATAAAGAGGGCTGAACAATGTCGTTATTCTTTATTTGGCTTGTTTGTGAGCATCTCCTGGACTCGAGATGCGCGACTGATAGTTGATCTGTCTGTAAATCAGGCTCTGGTTTACTGCCATAAAAACTACCATTAAGCTATGGATAGGAAGTACGGTTGGTTCTACCCCACCGTCTCTTCCCGCTGGTGATGCACCAGATGCTCGCCTCGTTGTCACAAGTCCCGGTCGCAAGCCTGGTCGAGTCGGGGCAGACGTCGACTGCTGCCACCGTGTTTGCGCACTCCACTTCGATGGCCTTTTCACACATCTCTCCGTTCCACACGCTTGCCCCATGCATAGTTCCACACACTATCCAGCTGTGATCCCGCAACACAGCAATGGCGTTCAAGTTCATTCTCGTTTGTTTTCCAACCTCTTGAAGATGGTCAAGTCGCCATCGTCGGATCGGATCGCTGCTCCCACCCAAAAGATGCCTTCCGTCGGGGTGGAACATGACTGCCCACACTGACGACCGTGACACCGTACAAGAGGGGTGGGTGTCGATGACTATGGTTGGGTCTTACCGAATTGTCAGCATTACAGAATCACTCCTCAGACCTGCTACGCACTGGTCTTTGTCGACGACATTCTCACTGGGCTGACAGACAGTCTGAGAGAACCCAAAGTCGGTGAGGCACGCGTTATGTTCATCGTCAACTAAGATATTTCCCTAAAGAGATGATCAATAAGATGGTCGATGCCACAAACAGGTAACGCAACCCACGGGGTGGAAATCCCCATGAACGATGCGTTTAGAATGTACTGCAGGAGGATGTCATAAAAAAGCCGCATAAAACAGAGTTCCCAAACCTACGATATTCTAGTTTGGCAACTGTTCCTTTAATCTGTGACATCCTCCCATTGTAAACTGAGTGAGCTCTGCGGAAATGAATGCCTTGTACTTACGAGTTGGATACGACGAGGAAGTGAAAGTATGGATCCACCCTGATTGACATACTCGGTGAGCGTTCCGTATGGCATCCACACCGCAGCATGCAGGGATGATCAGATCCAAAGTCTTCGCCGCGCGCCGTCCTCAGCAGCGGGGCAATGTTGGGATGGTCTAACCTTCTCCATATCCCAAGCTCGCGCTTCATTTTCTAGAGTCACACCAGAAGTCAGCAGAAGCACGGTGGAACACCATCGTCAACTCACTCGCATGAACTCCTCCTGCTGGGTTCGGTTGAGGCCACGAGGGAAGGTAATAGCCTTGACTGCAACCTAAACACAGGGAGCTTAGATGAAACCTTGCGCGAGCGAAGTATGAGCGTGAAATGCTAACCTCCCCATTCTGTGTACACAAGCAACGATAAACGATGCCGAAAGATCCATGTCCGATAATATGTTTCTTATCCTGCTGAAGCGTGTCGGTGAGATCTGGAGAATCGATGAAATCAACTTGTAGAAGCGTATCCGTCAAGCTGCAGAACGCACGTCAGAGTAAATGGAACAACCATGACGACGGCATACCTCGACTCCATTTTATGCCGGGAGCAGGAGGGTATCGTAGAGTGGTATGGTGTGGAAAGTGTGCTCGAGGAGCTAATCTGGTTCCTGTGTCTTGGCGATAGGCTGCTGCAGTGGCAGCGAGCCTGAGTGCAGTCCCGCGAGGTCAGTGCGTGGGGCATTTATAACAATAAACAATATTAAGGCGCTTATCACATGGATCGTAGTCCCGACGACAGGAGGCGGTCGTCGAACCATCTGATTTTGTGATCAGCGAGGGGGGCAGGAAGATGCAGGATTATATCTGGGGTGAGTGGGTGTCTCCATACTATAATTTTATTGCGAGGTTAACTGGACGGGAGTTTGAACGTTTGTCTTCCGAATCTAGTAACTGCTCGACTGCATCACGACGTCGTGTCGTGACTTGGAGCATCAGATACTAGGTGGCCATCATCTGCTGTAACCGACATGGCCATGGTGCACTGTAGACTAATGTCATACATCGCCATATACATGCTGAGCTGGTCTCGGATACTTGAGACGACAGGCTCATTGTTGGAAAATACTCTACAGACGTCTCTCAAGGTGGCATAATATTGGTGTATCGCAACCTTGACGGAGCTGCCCCACGTGTTTGAGATATTCCAATCTTGCAATTTTTGTGATGTCAATATTCCACGCCCTTGCCAAGCATCGCGCAGCGGCTATAGGAAGCATTCTATGCGTGTTCTAGTTCACCTCTAAGGCTTCTCTCTTCCATTGGCATCCGCTATGCCTCGGATATCAGATCGTTCGACCCGCTCTGCAACAAATTCCTGAAGCATGTGCCCATGCTTTCGCCAAAAATCACTGAAGTAGCAGAGCACATCATAGACGCGCTGCCAGGCAAGCACAAGATGCGCACTATAACACTCTCGGATGTGTTACAAGATCTGCGCAAGCATATTCTCAATGAAGGGGAGCTTATTACCTGTCTCCAATGGCAGATACATCATAACTCGACTGCTGGCATGGCTGAGTTGTTACAAGTGGCTGGCTTCTGGGATGCAAGCGGAACTGCTATCAAACTATCCTCCATACGATACTTTATAGATTCCAATGGTCTTGGAGCCTATATCGCACCGAATGGGCCACTGCCCGCCTCTCTGATACCCCTCGAAATCACCAAACACTTCACTCCCGCACACCTCGCGAGTTTCGGCTGGCAAGAGTTCACGATCACTGACTGGTTACGATACATTTCGCAGCCAGAGATCAGAGCGGCCATTCCGAAATATGACTTTGTTGAGTCGATTGACTGGGCTGACTGTGTCTTGCGCTCCGTTTCCTCCGCAAGGTCGTCCTCGGACGAGATATGCCGTTTGGCCAAGTCGGTATTCGCGAACGAGACGTGTATTCCGATAATGCATGGCCTGGGAGCAATGCCTCAAAGGTGCTGGGGTCAAAGATGTCATTGCCGTCTCTCGGGGGTGCGAGACCGTCGTTGACGAGAAAGGCGTTGTCGCGATCGTGAAACGGAACGCGGCGAACGTTGGTTTATTCTTCTTCCGTCTTGGGTTGTTTTTTTTTCTAATGTTATGTTATGAACATTGGCGCATTGCAATACCTAATGTTCATGAGCACATGTTTTCATCATCTATTTGTTGTGTAGGAAATGGAGACTATTATCAATTTGCGAGGATCGCATTACTGACCGAGGTCCCGACCGCTCCAGTTGTCGGCACGTTGGGTCATTCAATCACACGTAAGGCGGCCACTGCCACCAGACTAACCTAATCCACAGCTGCAACTTGCTTGTCCTGCGCGCCCCGTCCTTGAACGTTTCGTGTCGCTGTACACGTTTTCCAGGGATACACCAATCGGACTGGGTGAGAGTAAGTTCCGCCAAAAACAAAAAAAAATGACTAGCCGCCACTCACGTCCTTTTTGGTTACATATATAAACGGCGTGGAATGCATGTCCTGGCCAATCGAGAGAGGCTCTGATATCAAGTTTACGTGCCGTGTCAGGAGAAAAAAAAAAGTATGATTGGCCTTCTTACGAATGTTTTGTTGTCATCTTACAGTCATCCTAACGGCTCGTACTCCCAATGCACCAACTCCATAAGTCAAGCTTCGGCCATCAGCTCCTCGGAGTCATTCATCATCGTCCCTTGCCGTGAAGCCGCACTCGATATAAAGTAAAAGCGTCTAATTGTGCATATCGTATACGCGGAGACCTTTCGTTCCGCAGCTTTCCCACACGCCGACTTGATCAATTCGCATACCCATTTGTTCGTATTCCGATCCTCCGCGCCAGACTTGCTTGTTCCAACGTTCTAGGGATTATCCTTTGTATCATCAGGTGGACCCTGTCTTTTTGGGATAGGTGCGTTCCGCCTGGTCGGCGTTGTCCCATGATGCGGTTTTGATTCGGTCTATCTACCGACTCACGCTCTCTTTTCGTAGTTCATTCTCCAATCTCTCAGCACTAGGTCGCCATTTGTATACGCTGGATTGGCTTGCGGACTCTCCTAATGGATTCTTTGCAAAGTCGAACTGCAGCCCAAGTCCAGAGAGATGGGTTTGGCCAGGCGGAACCAAAGGACGGAGCTGGGAAAGGGTGTTTTTTCTGCGAGCCCGGGATCTTTCTCATCCCGTCCCTGTTCCTTGGAGTTGCGGACTCTTCACGACGAAAACGAGACTTCGAGCGGTCAAGACCCAGAAAAAGGCGTGATAAAGCTCGCAGGCAAATATGCCAAGTATGCGGGTGAACCACCAGATGGAGATCTCAAGACGTGGAGCGTCATCTTTGCGTGCATGGGCTTCCGGGTACTAGCAGCAACGATCGTGCGCTGTGCATGCAGGACCAGCTTGACGGCGTGCGCGGGGTTGGTGGTTTTTTTATTCTGACTGCGTTTCATGTGTCTGACCTGGTGTTTTTTCATGATCAATAGGTTTGGATATGCTAACGCGTGGGGGGTGCGTGTTTGATGCATTTTAGGATCAGTAGATGGGCTGATGCACGGATAGATCTTTCAAGCATATTACGAAGAAGTGATGATTCCTAGTAATGGCAGCCCGCCAGAGATGCAAGGCCTCCTTGTTGTTCGCTATCCATTCATCGTTGCTGACTTCGTTCGCAATGCATGGATTGGTTCTGCGCAGGTGGGTTGGAATACTTGCTTCTGCGTGACGAAAGATGCCGCTGACTATCTGGCGCAAGCATTTCTCTTTCTGATTCGGAATTTCCTTGCGTGTCACCGTGCCTCTCGTGCGTCCGTTGCTCCACCGCATTCGTGCCATCAGTATGCCCTCGTCTTTTTCCCGGGACTCGTCACCGGGCGGTTATTTGGCATAGGATATTTCAAGATACCACATTTCATTGCTAGTTGCCTCCTAATAATCTGCACCTTCCTTATCGCGGAGTGCACGGCATATTGGCAGTTTTTCCTGGCGCAAGGATTAGGCATTGGGGTGAGTTTTCCTTCTTGTGTTTCGTGCGCGCAAGCTTGCTCACTCCCGCTGCAATGCTCCGTTTTTGTGCCGAATAGCGTGCATGGGGTGTGTTGTTCGGACCAGCACTAAGGATTGTATCACACTGGTTCTCGAAACGAAGAGGCCTAGCACTGGGTTTCAATGCTATTGGGTCGTCAGTCGGAGGAGCGGTATTCCCGGTCGCGGCGCAGAATTTGGTACCTGAAGTCGGGTATGCGTGGCAGTCCCATTCTTCCTTAACGAGACTCTTATTGACTTGTCAGATTCAAGTGGACAACGTGGATTTTTGAATTTATACTGATCCTCCTACTTGGTGCAGCAAACCTCGTGAGTTCTCACTGTTCTACCTTTTGTGATTCCTTGGAGACTAGATGAAACCAGTGCTAATGGTGCGGCGCAGACGATGGATAGACGACTCCCACCTGCGAACGCGAAGGGCGGCCTGTTCAACTGGGGCTGCACTCAAGAATCCAGCATGCGTCGTTTATTGCATTTCGGGTGTAACTACCTTGGGTTATATACTGGTGAGTTTGGTGTTTCTTTTTTCACTAGTTCTGCGCCCCGGGTGGTGATTGAGTATTTGTGCGAGATGCATGGCTAGCGTGCGCCGGATAGTGCTGACCTATGCGCCTATTAGCGCCGTTCAGGTGGGCATCCCGAATGATTTTTCATTTTATTTCATCGCTATCGCGAATGGCTCCTCTGCTTTCGGCCAGATTTCGGCCAGATTTTTTGCGGATCGAGTCGGTAAGTTTTGGCCTGCAAGCAAACATGCTGGGACTCAGCCGACTCTGGTGCATGGGCAGGCGTACTCAATACCGCGGTTCCATTTACTATTGTAACCGCCACTGTGGCGTTTGTATGGCCGTTTGCGACAAGCAAAGGTGCGCTCATTGCAATTACTGCGATATACAGGTGGGTGGACTACGCTACTTGTTTGCCACAAGCGCTGATTGTCTTCCGCAGTTTTTCATGCGGAACCTGCGTCTCTCTCCTCGCTGCGCCAGCCACGCCGATGGGCGCTGCTGGCGGCATCGGCCGGTGCGTGGGGTTGTTCCTGAGTTTTACTGCTTCTGGTGCGATCGCTGGGCCGCCGATATCTGGAGCCATCAATTCCGCGACGAGGGGCTTCGAGGACGTGGGGTGGTGTGCTGGTAAGTGCTTCGTGTCCCTTGCAATACTTCGCAGTCTGAGGGCGGAATAGGCGGGATCCTGCTATTCTCAGCGTGCTTGCTGCTGCTGACCCGGTATCTTCATCTCGGCAAGTTGGCGGGCAAGTTCTGCATGACCTCGATCCGGCGCAAAGCTAGCCGCTGCGCTACAAAAACCAGAACTCCAGGGCTCTGCACCCTGCCCATCGTGTGCCGCGGTTCGACTCGTTGTGCGCAGGGAGGGGAAAATAAAAAGGGTTTTGCACCCTACCCTTGCGAGCCATGGCTTGGCTCGTTCCAGACAGGACGCGGAGGTGAGGGAGGGATAAAAGGGCCTTGCACCCCGCCCTCGCGTGCCGCGGTTCGGCTCGTTGCGGGCAGGATAAGGGATAGGAGGGGCTTGGGGGTAAAGTGGGCAGGTGCTGCAAAAAAAGGTGGAGCCCTACCATAAGAACTCCCAGGTAAGTACTTTCTGGTGCTTGAATGCAAATTACTCACCCGAGTTTGCGATTGCAGGATGCCCAGGCTCACGCGGAGGAACTGGAGGGTAAACCATTGCCTCTGCAATGCGAAGTTCTCGGCAACTTGATGGTGTGACTCAAACAAACTAGGCGTGCCGACGATTTCCATGCAAGCGATCTCGCCTTCTACCTTTTATCACCCAAGCCTCGCAGATTCGCTGCAGGGTTGCCTGGGAGGTCTCGGGGTGGCCCCCACCAAATGCGCTGCGCGCTGACTCAGCTAACTATCGCAGTTATGCCCGCGTGCGGGGTTAGGGCTATTTCATGCTGCAGAGGAGCAATGCAGGCAAATAATAGATTGTGCAAAAGAGAATTCCTTTGCACTTGTATCTTTTCTCTCATTTGGCAGCATGCTGCATTGTCTTTGACCGAGAGTTGCTTGCACTTCGCTGAGCATACTTGTCTGACCTAAATGGTAGTAGCATCAACCAACAATAAAAAGAACAAAAAGTGCTGCACCGACTCGGAGCTGTCGTTGTCTGAGAGGACAGTTTGAGGCATGCAAATGGGGCATTGTTGGCCCATGCTGCAGGGCGGCTCTTCGTCATCCAAACTATCGTCCTCATTTGATGGTCCGTGCTCCAACTCCTCAGCAGCCTCTTTTTCCGCCAGCATTTTTTCCCGGTAGCTGGCCCAAACGGATGGCAGCCTGTTGGATGTGACAATCGCAAGACCCGATTGGGAGAAGTATGGATCCAATTGATCGACGAGGCGATCCTGCAGGCTAGTACCATGGATATTGTGTGGCTTCCAGATCACCACCGTGTTGGCTGCAGGTTCGACGCAGATTCCGTAAGATGCGGCATAAAATGCACCACCTTTTGAAACAGAGCCAGTTCGGCCAGTGGTCCAAGAGACTGCATATTTGTGAGGCTGATGCTCAAAGTGGCCAGCCCTGAATGCGTGTCAGCCGAACTAGTCAACACGGAGAGAAAGGTGCAAACCGGCTGTAATTGGCAGCAAAGATGCCCTGGGGGGGAGCAAGCGAGTCGGTTGAGAAGGTGAAAGTGCTGCCGTCACCATTCAGAACGGTGTACAAGCCAGCAGAGGACTCGCTGGCAAAAGCAGGTGCACTGCCCAGCAGAGGAATCTTCGTCTCGTTCAGAAAAGTGTCAAAGTCTTCAATGACCTCAGGAGGCGCAATTTTCCGGACCATGTTCCAGAGAAGTGCAAAAGCTGCGCTCGATTGCTCATCTAGCTCTCTGACTAGCTCAGGATCGAGCTTATTGGACAGGAAATTCTTGACCCAGTCAAATTTCGGCGTGCTGAGAGCACCTGCTGAATAGCCTACAAGCGTGAGTTTTCCAGGATCTTCTAACTTGATCAAGAAATGAGCAGGAGGGCATCACTCACTCAAGAATGCTTACCCGGACACTGCGCTTGTGTGCAACCACTTCCTGAACCACCCCATCCACCCAAGCCAGGACTCCTGGATCCCTGCAAAACTCCCGGACAACTACCAAGACAACCTCCTTGGTCTTCAGATCCCGAACAATGGTGTTGGAATCACTATTGATGGTGCACTTGAGCTGCCCCTTATCCACTTCGAGGAGGGGGTGCCGGTTTTTCCGCTTGTCTGCTTGCTTTCCTTCTGTGAGGACCTTCTCCCACCTTTTTCGAGCCCTCTCGCTGTCACACCACCAGTACCCCTTCGGGGGGTATGGTTCTGGGAGCGCAGGAAGGAAGTGTTCGGGGAGGTCTGCGACAAACTCCTGGTGCTTGCCAGCATCAAAGTTGAACCGAAGGGCCTTGGCAAGGTTGGCCCTTGCAATTCTGGCCTGATCTCTCGCAGCCTGAAACTCTGACCAGGTTGAGAATACCGGTTGAAGCTCTTCTCTCTTCCGGTTCTTGGTCCACTTGCTTTGGATCCACGCAATAAACTGCGAGAAAAAGTTGGTCTTGGTTGGCACCCCAGGGTATTTTTCGTTCCAGAGTATGGCAAGCATGAGCCCGATTAAGTTCCGGAAATACAAGTGGTTGGCCTGGGAAAGTGAGGCAAGGATGCCAGTGCTGCTTGCTGCCTGCCAGGCAACTTTCAGGAATTGCTGATTAACGGTTAGCATACCAGGATCTCGGTCAAGCACTTAGGCCCAGCACAGAGGAGGTTGGGGAAGTGGCAGACCAAGTTTGAGACACCTGAGAACCTGCGGCAGCCAAGTTTAAAGCAAGGAGCTAAGAGGTGGCGCTGCAGCCCTCAGCCCTGTGCAGCACGAGGTTTCTGCCAGGTAAGCCCAGGCCAGCGAAAGCTTATCCCCCTGGACCAGCTGGAATCTGCTTCAAGATGCTGCTTGCAAGGGTGGTGCTAGTGGGGACCTCCCACCCTGGTATTTCCCGGTCGTTGATCTCAGGACTGGACTACCAGGTGTTTTGAAGGCCTTGGGTGATGGGCAGCAGGTAGTCGAAGTCTGGGGATGGGCGGGGCAGCGCTGGGTTGGTTATTTTCAGCAGGAGGTACCCAACCGGGCATTGTCGTGCACAGTCCAATGGGTGCTGGGTGGTGGTAGGGCTGAGCACCAGAGGGGAAGGGGTGTTTCAGAGCTGCGTCAGGCCATCCCACTTTGAGAGCAAGAGCCAGGAAGGCCTGGCACACCATCAGGCTGCAAGCAGCAGCTGGCATTCGCTGGTTCCCCAATGACTGCGTGCTGAGACAGCAAAGCCAATCCAGCAGAGGCAGGCCACCACTCGCTTGCTGGTTCGCCAGGGAACCTAACCCCCAACCCAGAGGAAAGGGATAAAGTGTCCAGGAATCCAGCAAGGAGTTTCCCAGCCAGTGGAACACTGCTCTCTATGCATCACATGTATGTGCAGGCTGTGCTATTCGCTGGAGACACGCAGGAAATAGACGAAAGGCACAAGGAATCTAAGTAAACACAATGCCCTTGCAGACCCACACACTTATCTGGTCATCTTGGAGTTAAGTCTCAAATTCAAAATCATGGATTTGCCAGGCACATGATGGCATCATGTAGAGGCCATCTCTATGATCATTTTGAGCCCCTAACCATGCAAATCCGTGGTCGCAATGTTGAGATAAAAATCAAACAAGGATGTATTGTGCACATATCTTGAATCACTATGAAGCTGAGTTTCTGGGAGCTCAGAAGTGTTACCAATGGATTTGGAGGGTCCAAAATCCCCTGGGAAAAATGCCACAATACTTCCAAAAAGTTCCTTTGAAGAAATACACTATGTTTTAAAGATGAAGATGAAGAGATGGTCATGGCATTTGCTCAGGTGATTTTCTGGGGCTTAGCAAATGTTACCATCATGTAGAGGGAGCTCAATAATGGTAGGGACACCCTCTTCGATGTCCATAGCAAGTCTATACAAGGCTGGAAAAATTGATCTTTGTAGAGGAAAGAGGGAGAAACATGTTGAAACATGGCAAAATGAAATAGCAGGCATGCTGGGGGTTACTCAAAGGGCTTCAGATGGATGAATGGCACCTGGGAAAAATGCCAAAAGGCCATTGGCAGTGTGATATGATATAACCCAGCTGAAAGATAGAAGGAAGAGAGGAAGTATAATGCTCATATGATTTTTGTGAGCTTAGCAAATG
>JBBPQZ010000338.1:0-17702 GCA_038092795.1 Boletus rubissimus
CGAGCATTGACCTCCCGACCTCGTCTGTCATCCCGACACAATCCTTCCACCGCTCCAGATCGCCCTTCTCGACGCCCAGTGCACGCACGATCGTCTCAAGGTATCCCAGGTCAGCGCTAAGCTGCGCAGCCCCTGCCGCACTCAGCGTTTTGATCTGCGGGAGAACGTCCCGGGTGAGGTGTACGACCGTCGCGCGGCCGAGCGACGAGAGCCACGCAGCGGTGACAGCCTCTGGCGAATGTCCCTGCCCCTGCCCCTCCTCATCTGCTTCTCCCGCCACCGCCACCGCCATCTCTGCACCCTCTGTCCCCACCAACCCTCCGAGCTCGAACCCGAGCGCATCGTCCTCCGCGTACACCTCGAACAACCTCGGAAGGTTGAGCAGCCCGTCGCCGACGCGGTGTGCGACCTCGCTCGGGCTGAGTGAGAACGTGGGTACGACCACGCCTGCCATGCCGGGCACCGCTTCCTGGACGCGCGCGGCGGACCACAGGGGTAGGTTGGGATAGGCCGCGAGGTGCGCGTACAGCGGTGAGAGCAGGACGCGCTGCAGCGTGCGTTGGTTCGCCCGGGCGAACGCCGTCAGCGCGGCGTGGGCACTCGGGAGGAGGCTCGGCGCGGATGCCATGACGCGCGTCAGGAGCTCTCTGAGCTCCAGCGAGTTCAACGAGGATTGGGCGAGCAGGAGGCCCTGCCCCTTGGTCGCGCCCGGGGTGTACACGCCGGACCCGCCGCTTCCCCATGCCGCTCGAAACACCGTCGATAGCTGTCCGAGCGAAGCCTTCAGGCGGGTCTCGAACATGCCAAGACGGTCTTTCACTGCCCGTCCAGCGGCGAGGAGATGCAGCGCCTTTTGTATGTGCGCCCAGTCCTGTGACGTATAGTCTAGGTCTGCAAGTTCTTCGTCCTCCAGACTCGCTGACGCCGACTTCGAGCCAGACCAAGGCACCGATCGCGAATCTGCGTCAGCAGGATCGGAAATGGAGTTTGTCCAGGCCACCACGAAGGCGCTCACAAAGGTATCTAGAGCGCGCACGAGGCCAACAGAGGCATAACCGTGCGTGAATACTAGGCAACGTTCGATGCTTTCCTCCGCAGCGCTGAACACGTCCACGGCACGTTCACGCATGGCCCGCGCAGCCCGATCGCCGTCTAAATCCCTGATGTTACCAGGAAGCGGTGAACCCAGGGTGTCGTCTAATAACCGCCTCTCCAGGGTGCCAAAGTCGACCTGGAAATCGAGAAACGGTAGAAAGAGGCATTGATCCCACTCTGCACCTTCGTCTGTACCGCTGCCGCCGGCGGTGCTGCTACCTGTGCCTCCCCCTCCAAGTCTGCCCGTACCGGTCATTGACCGCCAAGACATGGACATTCGCATGGAACGCCTTCTGGAGTTTTTGCTTTCACTTGGAGAAGACGGAGATGTAGTTGATGGCGCAGATGCACGTAGTTTCTCGAGGATCCTCTCAGCACCTCGCGCAAACTCCTCCGAGGCTTGAAAGAGCTTCACCACGTCCTTCAACGCCGTCGCGCTACTCCCATTGTTGAAGAGGGCAGCCAGACGTTGAGCGGGAGGCGGTGTGAGTACGTCGAGAGTGGTGTAGACAAGAGCGGAGAGCGTGCGTTCTGGGTCTGGAAAGATATTGGGAAGGGCAGTACGCTCTCCACTTAGTGCCGTCAAAAAGGAGGACAGGAAGGAGGGGTAAAACGCGCTCAGTGATTGGGGTGTTTCTTTGTCGGCACCTTCGCTGGATCCAGATTCGCCCTCGATAACTGCCTTGCTCCATGTCTCCACTATGGAACTGCGTCGCGTACCATAGTAATAGTTTCTGAATTCGCCTTCCCGCTCTATGTTGACGAAGATAGCGTAGAACGACTTGCACGATTCCACGTCACAAGCGGTCACGGCACGTACAAGATCGGGAGAGAGAGCAGCCTCAAGCTGGTTCGCGAGTGAGGTCAGTAGCGCACGACGAGGTTCGTGCACTCCTCCAGACGAGACGCCGGGGGTAGTGGCGGTACGAGCGGACACAGGCATCAACCGAGCGGAAGCTGATAGCCTGGAAGCAGCGCGTGCATACGCCTTCTCTGCAAGTAAGGTGGTGACCTCTGCCTCTAGAACGCTCCATGACTCTGCCTCGCGAAGGACATCGCGAGCAGCTTCCATTCGCGTTCTCAGGGTATGGAGATGCTGCAATCGTTCGAGGACCTTGGAGGTCGCGTCAGGCTCTGCAGAGTCGGTTGCTGAGCTGCGAGACTGCGAAGGCGGGAGGGACTGCGCTAGGACGTTGCGGAGTGCCAGTGCGCCATCCCGAGTGAAGTGGATGTCATAGGAAAGACGAGGGGCAACGCGTGCGATGTCGTCGATGATGTGCTCGAGGGTTGCAGACGTCGATTGAGCTGCTATGGATGTCGCGGTCTGCAGCGCGTCCAGGGTGGAGGCATGGGTGACCAGTGGGGGGTCACTAGACGCGGCATCCCCGGGAACGTCGAGAACGATGTTGAGCCATGTCAGCACGTCGGGAGATTTATCGAGTTGCTCAACGACCGACGCTGCAGTCACTGTCGATATCGAGGCCATGCCAAAAACGCCAGATTATCTAGGAGTGCGCGGCCAATTCCTTTTGTTGTCACGAGAAGAAATCCGTGTAAATTTGTGTAGGCATTTGAAGTGAATATCGCCATGTCGGATATGGTGTAAAGGCTAACATTGCCGCCTCTCACGCGGCAGCTCGGGGTTCGATTCCCCGTATCCGAGTGCTTTTTGTCTGTCCCAGGCGAATTCTTATGACTGGTGTCGCATTTCCCTTTATCTTATTCGAGCGTGATTCACTTCTGGTCATTCTTCCATCATTCAGCATCACCTCAGTGAATGAGCATCTGACTTCGTTTGGCCGTCTTCGTGTTCATGACTGACGGGAGTCGAGCGTGCGTACATGGCAACTTTCCAGACCTAACCTCTGTTACAGACCATAAGTGTCGCAGGACTAGCGCACTTAGGATCCATAGCAGACGCTTTTAAGAGTTCCAACTTATAAGATACCTCCTAATTAGATTGAGTCGGATGGTCTGGTTACTAGACTCGTTGGTGCGCTGTGAATGTACAGCTGAAACCTTGAGAGCTCCAACTTACAGGATACCTACCAATCAAACTCGAGCCTGCCTTCGAGCTCGGATTCCGTTCACTCCTTGGTGTATTGTCGATTTGACCCGTCTCCCGTACCCAAAACTTAATGAAATAATAACACTAATAAAAAGCGATCTAGGAACGCAGAATAACAGAATGACAGAAAAAAAGGCTTACTCCTCGACTTCGCGAGATAGAATTGATTTCCTTCTGAGAATCCAACACTATACACAGGGAAAAAAAGTACTCGGATACGGGGAATCGAACCCCGAGCTGCCGCGTGAGAGGCGGCAATGTTAGCCTTTACACCATATCCGACTGTGGGTCTGTGAATCTGAAAGGGATACAGCAAGGATACAGTCGACTTCCCCTCAGGATTGTCCAAATAGCAGTAAGCAACGGTTTCATGTCAGTATCTGCTTTCTTGAGCCGCGGCGAGAAAAAGTCTGGTCGTTTGATTTGAACAAAAAGGTCTCGGATACGGGGAATCGAACCCCGAGCTGCCGCGTGAAAGGCGGCAATGTTAGCCGTTACACCATATCCGACGGCGTGAATATCGGTCCAATGGATACAGCAGAATCGACCTGTGACCACAGAGTGGCCAAGGCAACATTGTTAATGCGACGATCGCATACGCTAGAAGCAAGTTGAGAAAACTACCCCATGATCGATCGTCACCAATTTATACTGCGCAAGCTTCACAATACATTAGACGCCTGTACAGGATGGCATGCCTAGCGACGTTCAGGGGCTCGTGACCGATCTGGAAGAGGCAAAGACTCTACAGCTTGGTAAACGGTATAGCCGGAGATAGACAACTTCGGACACCACGTATGATCAGCGGATCAAAATTATGGGCGAAGATGGCTGACCCACTTGCCACTGATCTTGGATTGGACAATCTCGGCTATTACAAAATAATATACCGGCCATGGTAATTCAACAAGTTGGTCACGTTGAGGCGCAAAGTGTACTGGCATCATATCACCCGCCAAATCCGATTAATTAAATAGGAAAGTGTCCATGGAAAGAATCATTGACTATGTGATGTAAAAAACAGAAGGGAAAAAAAAAAGAAGACAAAGAAACGAGTTAAGAATTATCACCGTATAGAAATGTCAGCGACCAGATGCTTCTTCGTAAATGACCAAGAATGAAGGATCGTTCCGTTACAGAAGCAGAGATCTAACCGAGGGGGACGGTAGAAAAAGGGGCAAGGGGGGATGTGAATTCTATGACTCCAGTCACCTAGTTGGCGGTACAAAGCGCATAGTGTGCGTTCCTCGCCACCTTACCAATGAATGCGGCTCCACAGATGGGACAGTGCCACCTCCAGAGTAGGTGCCTCTCTTGAATATGCCTCATCAACCCTTCCTTGCTGAATGTGGATGCATCCAAGCAGTCCTCCCACTGGCATAGGAAGCCGCAGGAATGATTTCCGACACTACATATCCCATGGTAATCCCGCAGGTGGGAAAGAAAGTAAATCCCCTGAACAGCGGTACTGCACCGCACGCCGCCTTCCACCCAGCGACAGGTGTGGAGGCAGAGCTCTGGTGAACTGGCGATAGAGACCAACGTCCGGGCGTCCTGAAGAGAGGTAAGAAACAGCGATGGACTTTGTGTCTGTCTTACCTCGTCTGTGAAATTGTGGTTGAAACCGTCATGATAGCCGTTTGTATTGTTCTGAGGCATTGTTTTACTTGAAAGAGACAGGCTGTTGCAAAGGATGACCCAGATCGCGAAATGTACCGCTGTTCAGCAGCAGAGCACGGCATGTCTGACATTTATACTGCACTAACGCGAATACCTTGCCACGCTGGTGACGATGAGATTAGAATATTGCGCACTCTCTACAGCATGGTAGTTGGCTCCGCTGCCTACAAGGACTCACATGTATGATATATTATGTCTTGCGTCTCAATGTGGTCGGCTGGGGCACTTCGCCCAAGGATGATGACTCCACGCGTTAAAACTATGGTTTGCCACATGAATCTGCCAAGTGGACTTTTGCAGTGAAGTCCGAAAGCTATTCCTGAATCTAGCCAGTCATAAATATGAAGAGAAATGATGGGAGACACACCTTGGTGTGTTATGTATTCCACAATTGTAGTAGGCCTTCGCCGCACCCCGGGAACTTGGCGGACATGCAGATGAACCAACGAAAAATAGCAGCCCTTACCCAAGGATTTGAAGACACCGTGGATCAACCTACCTACCTGTACGAAACTTCATCAACGATTGCCAACGGTAGCCACCCTTGGCCAGCGTCTCTTCGGCTCGCCGTTGAGTCACAGGCTGGAAGTGATCGGGCGCCAAAAAGATAACCACAACATATTTGATTACTTCTCCCACGTTGCGGCTCAAAAACACCAACTTGTCCTACAGCCGGAAGGCTACACTACAATAGTGACTAACACATTCGAACGTTACTGAACGATAGGAATGTACATGCACATGCACAGAATCTTTGCTGGATGATTCGAATTAGGGAACACAGATGGAGACAGAAACCGAGAGAGGAAAAGAAGGAATGGAAGACCGCAAATAAATGCAAACGAAGGAACGTAAGAGGTAACGCAATAGCTACATCCAGATGGGATAGTCAAAAAATACCACTATGTGGTCTTGGATGGCATTAACCCACCTTCAAGAGCCCTTTGGTGCCTCCTTGAAGGAAATGGCCTGCTCCTCATTCATAGCAGAGACGATCGTGACCAAGAGTTCCTTTCCTGCATTAAACTGTTCTTGCATGGAATCCCCGAGCTCACTGTCGGGGACTTTAATATCGTCTTTGGGTGTCCCATCTTGAGTAAGGAGGTTGAGGAAACCGTCATCAATGTTCACCTAGGAAAGTAATGAGATCCTAGTAAACAAATTCAGAGGAGATAAGCATCTACAAGGGCGTATTCATTTCGGCGAACGTTAGGGACATCCATATTGTGAGTAGAGGGACAGATTTCTTCCTATTCGGGTATAGAACAGCGGGTTGGCATACAACGTTCTGCAGATTAATCGATACGTACCAATTTCTTGCCGGTGAAGATCTAAGCAAGATGAAGTCAGGGGAGAGAAAAAAAATCAAGCGCTGGTACCATACATCAATGGCGACAAGGTGGACCTTGGCGTGTCCATGCTTTCCGGTCTTGGAGGTCGACATTTCGACGATTTTGCAGGGGCGGCCTGATGGTAAGGAGAGTATATCAGACAACACATATGACCCTCCCACATCGTGAGGATTTTGGGAGTAAAGTACTTTTAATAACAACGTGACCGTTTTTGCGAAGAGCAGAACATTGCATGGGAAAGGTGAGCGAGGCACCTGCGCTGGCCTAATATTTGGCATCGGATATGATCAACGACAAGGATGAACGAAGAGAGATAAAGGAGCAGACCTGCTCGAAGGTCTGGTTGTGCTGCTCATCGTCAGACATCGTTGCGGATGGTAATGGGGAGGGGGGGTCTAAGTGAGTCTACGTGAGGGGAAGATAGAAAAGATGAACGAAGATGGATGATGTTAGGATGAGAATGAGATTTTGAAAAAACAGATTGACCAACATGATCGCGATTGCCGTTTCAAGCTCCGACACGTGTGAAAATATAACTCAGATGCCGAGTTGCCGTAGGCTAAGTACTGTTGAGTCCATTGTACTTTGTCAGGTTGATGGCATTCTTCCAACCGACATGTTGAGGATGCCAAGGAACGAGATCGTTTGGTTCGGGGCCTAGAGGTAATAGCGAATCACGGAAATGAAAGAGAACAGAACGAATGAGATTCCATCCTCCAAGGCCTGGCATTTTTCAGATCGAGTAACAGAAATACCACATTGCAAGTGACCACGAAAGGGTTGTTATGCGCCACCGTCATACCAGGCAAGACCATTGGACCCTTGTGAATTGGCAGAATGACTTCAAGGAGCCTGCCCACCAACGAAACTAATTAGCAAACAAGCCAAGTGCCATGCTTCGCTGTGTCCGTTGGAGAAGCCCACCAAGGGGCAAGGTTGTCGGAAATTGCCGATCCAAGCGCTAACGCTGAAAACCACAATCTTGTACGTGACTCCTACCAGTCGGACCCTTCCCGAAATCACCCCAGGTGGCAAGTACATAAGACAGTGATTCTCCAGGCTCATGTGCTAATCATCACCTTCGTTGATGACCAGACTTACTTTTGACTGATTTATCATGCATCCGTTCGGAGGAACACCAGTATGTCCCCGGTGCAGCAAGGCCGTGTATGCAGCTGAGCAGGTGCGTAGCCTGTCAGTCATACTCATACTTCATTTGACTCATGGGCGTGCGATCTAGGTCATGGGGCCAGGTCGTAAGGTAGGCAAGTTCGCTTAGCCCGGCAGGATCACCATCACAAGTGTTCACCTTCGGTACACCTTGCGCCACTCTAGCTTTACCACAAGGCACGTAATTAATTCACCCCTTCTGCGTTCGCTTATCCAGGTGCTGCACTGTATCTTTAACAGCCATGTCTTGCGTGTACTTCGTGCAACAAACGTCTGGACTCCCTTACCCTACTAGAGCACGACCAAGAGGTATGGCTTCATCATCATGGCCAATTCACACATCTTGACGCTCACTTAATTTAGCCGTATTGGTAGGCACCACTCGTCCAATTCTTGTTTCAATCACCTTTGATTCCCTTCCCCAAGCAAAAATTGCCATATACGCAGCTTCGGCACCCGAGACCTTCGACAGGCAAATCTCCCTCATCGAGACGACATGGTTTCTCCTCCGACTCCCTCCTCTCCTGCTCGAAACCCATTCCCCGCGTTGTCTGGGTCATTCAGTACCCCTTCCCGGACACCGGGTAGCATCACTGTCCAGACGTCCCCCGTTCGTTCTACCTTCCCTCTACCAACTCCTCGTGGCCGAGCCAATGGTTCACTGGATCTCACATCGCGTCCTCTTACCAACGATGGATCTCGTTCACCCGTCCGTACTCAGTTCACGGGAACAGGACCACTTCTTCGTGCCAATTCTGCCCTCCCCGCACGGTACTCCCGTGCTCTCATCAACCCACCAAGTGATTCAAGCACCCTTAACGTAGAACCAAACATGGAGGGAAACGATACCGCAGAAGAGGACGAAGTACAAGATGTTGTTGAGGAGCGTATGTCCTTTGAAGGCGACATTACCAACACTCAACGGGTCGGTGAAATTCAGTTTCCGCGCACGGTGCCACTCAGTCCTTCCAAGTCTACCTCAAGCGTTCCTAGAGCTATGGAGCGCGCGGGGTCCATCCCAATTGATCGCCCAGTATCACCACTTAAACTTAACTCGACTGGACTCGTTTCGGTCGGAGCGACCAGCTCGTTGAAGCAGACTGCCACTGGGACGCGTTACGGGACTGCGCTCGGCGGCAGCACAACTAGCCCCGCAAAGACATGGGGGCTCGGTGGCACGACACCTGTGTGTCCACGATGCGGCAAGAATGTGTATTTTGCGGAACAGGTCAGTGAATATCTTTCTAATGGTCAAGATGCATCCTGATATGGTTACAAGATGAAAGCAGTTGGAAAGACGTGGCACAAAGGATGCTTGCGTTGTACCTCTTGCAACACCTTGTTAGATTCTAAGCGCTTGAATGACAAGGACGGAGATCCACTCTGTGGAAGATGCTACAATAAGGCACGTCATGTCTTACACATAAGCTCCTCCCTCTAACGCCTTTTATGTAGCTTCATGGTCCACAAGGAAACGGATATGCTCTGCTCGGAAAACCGGGCAGTTAAGCATCATATTCCACTATACCCCAGTCCATGATTCTGACACTGATGCTGAATAATGAATCTTGAAAGGATCCTCTGATATTATTATTCTACTCTTGTGCCTGTACCACTTACATGTTCTTTCCAGTGTCATCATTAGCGAGCCTAGATATATACACTGTAGCGTGGACTCCTCCTTATTCTCCATACTTCCATGTATACGTGGAAGCGGTCCCTATTCATATCGAACTTCCTAGTAAAGGCTGAGTGACCTCGCCCTTTGAACTCAGTCCTGCCTGTGTAGGGATCTGGGTAGAGGTTGTCTGCACCTACCTTTCAGCTCCATCTAATACCCTACTACGTTGGGAACGATACTTCCTCCAAACTGACAAGATTTCCTGCAGTATCCCGACCTTTCCCCCCAAATCCACCAAACACCGATCCTGGATTATGTCCACCATAATTTCTTGCGCAGCAACCTGAGCCTCAGGGCAAGCATCGGATCCAGGCTGATGTGTTAGATACGCCCCGATCCGCCTTCTGATACGACGGGGGGCAACCTTCCAGAAATCCTCCGCGAGGCTCCTTTCAGGAACCCCGCAGACGACTACGATGAACGGGGTGATGCCGCCCTTGTAAATGGAATAAAACCTCTCCAATGTACTCCACGTTTCGCTGTCTGATTCCTCCGCGGACATGAAGAACATGATGAGGCTGATACCCTTGTTGCGCTGATCCGAAATGCGAGGATGAATATTCCCGGATGATTGGCTCGGGATCAGCGAGAAGTTTTGTGGATCAACCTGCTGAAATCGATGCTCCCGTTGGAGGCCAATGGCACGCCGCAGAGAGGACTGCACATTTGATGCAATGCCAACGAATGCGCCATGCCTTGTCGTGTCACAGACGACCACAGTGGTCGTTGGCCAAGAAAGCTCTCCAACCACTGCACGCGCGTTGGGCACCGTGACCCAGAATGCATCACCGTCAATCTTCCAGCTTCCCGCTGTGTGCTCCTCTTGCATAAGATGGATAAGTTGATGGCGATCGGCGTCGTTCAGGTCACCGCTAGGGAGTTGACAAGGATCACAAGGGATATAGACATGCTTGTCGAAGTGAAACCCTTTTCGTCTGAGATCCTGTTCATTTCTCTGCCACCATGTATCGGCTCCCTCTTCGGGCCCAAGAACGACAAGCGCCACCGGTACTTTCTTCCTACAAATAGCTGCATGAAAGAGATTATAATTCCGAGCGTGACGAGCCTTAAGTCTTCCCGCACGAAAACAGAAAACAAGAAGGTCAATGCCCGCCGTTTGCTTGATCCCCCGGACGAGGAGCTTCAGATTTCTCTCGGTCACGAGAGCGTCATCGTCGGTTTCGTCGAATCCAATCATGTTCCAGAGGTTGACGTGCGTGTGCACACCGAACGCGACAGGGATATAGGTAAATGAAACGTCTTCGATTTTGTGATTGGAATTCTGTTTGTCGCGTGAGGCGATCGTCATGTTAATGAAGTCGTCTCTGTCTTCGCGGTCTCCGAGTAGAAGTACGTTCCGAGGCTGGTGGAATTGACGTTTCAATCATCTCGTCGAAGGCCCAAGGTGACACTCACAGGAAGGAAGTCACGCGAGAGTAGATCTTGTAGTATGCGTCTAGAGGCCTCAATTCGGTTGACATCGCCATCAGTGTCACCGGAGTGAGGTGGAAAGAGAGCAACACATGCATGAGCACAAAGCTGAAAACCAAATTCCGATATTTTCCCCTCATTGTGGTCCCACCACGTGTCCATATCTCCACTCGGGTTGTAAGACTCCAGATGGGTGACGATCATCGCTACGGGGACCCTCTTCTTGCATACTTCTTCAAATACGAATGTATACTTTTCCCAGTGACCCCGCTTCACCGGTAAACCTTTCTTGTCACTGGCTCCTCGAACACAATATAGGAGGAGGTCGACACCCTCCGGGGCCACGACTTGCTTCTGCAAGAACAGCTTCAAACTTTGCTTCGCTTGGTCAGCGGGGATTCTGCCAGCAGTGCCTTCGTCTAGTCCAATGGTGTCCCAAAGGTTGACCTTGATTCCCGTATCCAGAGTGACGCTGTAGGAAGCGTTCACATCGGTGCACCCTAGCACGTCATTGGAAGTCTTGGCCACCGGCAGCCCCACGACTGTGTTGATGATGGAGGATTTACCCACACCACATTCGCCGAATAGCACAACGTTGCGCGTCTGTGCCATTGGAGTTAATTCGGTCAAAGACAGCATATGACAAGATAAGCGACAATTACTGTTTCCATACGAGTGGGACTAATGTCTGCCATAAAGACTATGTAGAGCAGGATGACTGACAAAACTCACCGACGTCCCCGGAATGGTCGTGTTCGCAAACTCGTGGTATCAGCACCGGTGGTACTGTAATTGGTAGTGCCTGACTCGAAGCCACCGGGATGGGTCAAGGGTTTGCTTACGGCTCGGCCACAACCTTCTAGTACTAAGTATTACGGGATGTTTGAGTCTAGCGCTGGAGTGGCAGGTTGCCATCAGCGTCACCTAATATGCAAGTGGAAGTTGGCAAAATTCAACATCAATCTGGATGATGGCGGTAGATTAAAGTTATGGTAAGATCGGAGGCACTCAAATAGCTAGGCGAAAGTTGGTGGCAGAAGGTTCTGCTGGCGGTGGCCTAGCACGAGCAGGGCTCAGTATCCTAGTAGAAGTGCATGCTTTCTAACAGGAGTATGTACATACTAGCTTCGACACATCAATTGCTCTAGAGCGGCCTGGATTCCGTTTTGTCCAACGTTGAATTTTGATTGGTTGCGATGTGTCTGGCTCTCGACCGCACCGCTTCGGCTTACTTAATCCGCGGCAATCCCGACGACGACGACGAACTCGACCCCTTTGGTTGTCAGTCGTGGGTCGCGCTCTTTCCCAACCACAATCTAAAACACTTTCTGTACAACATGCTCCGCTTGCCACACTGCTAATGTTGACAACCTCACTTTTTTATGATATTACCCTCAGGAGGATATCTGCAATGAAACGTCCACTACAGCCGATATTGGTTTACTGCACTCGTCGATGCACATAGTCCAGCCTCCCTTGTTCGTGTCTTCCAGCTGAAAACCTACTTGAACTGGTCGTTCAGTGCCTGGCCAACTTCACTTCCACTCCAGGTCTGGTCAAGCGAGTTGGCCTCCGAATCGAACGATAGGAACACGGTATATTTGGATATGCCCAGGTTATCAACGGGCAGCTGCGGACAGAAATTACAGAAGGGCCCTTGTAGTGGGGCAAAAGGAGGTCTCGAAACACGTTTGGTATAAGAGATTCGGGCATCGATTTGATACCCGGGATGGCTAGGGCTCAGAGCGGCGCTACGAAACTCCTCCGAATATGCTCAGGTATGAATAACTGGTTAATAGCTGACATTATTGACTTCTGTTTGGAATGTTCAGTTTCTCTACAGAATTCCAGCCGGGTTCTAAAAAGTGCTGGGCTGGTCACCCGGTATGTAAGCATTTCCTAGAAGCATCCGGGTTTATGAAGTAGCACTGTATACGGCTGGTCCGAAGAGGGCAAGGTAATGTCAGTCCATGGAATTGTGGCGTTCGTTGGGGGTCAGCTATTCTATTGATCGGTGGCAAGTTCAAGATCCCAGTCAGGCCCTGGCGAGAAAGCGAGAAACGTTCGACATCACATTTCTTTTATGGTATAGTATGCATTTTTGTCCCCATTTAGATCGTCTAGGTGCTCATCAATCAATGGGGGGACTCGCTTAGTTACGAAAGAGCTGTTGAACCGCCGTTCATTTCAGCTGCTCGACCGATGCAGCTTCTGGGTTAGTCGCATGATTGGCGATGGGTTCTTTTTCTTGTTCGCTTCCCAGGTCCTCTCGTCCGTTATATATATCTGTCTGCGGTTGGTGTTTTTAGGGCCCTTCCCTATCGCTCTGACATGTTTCTCTCCAGAGTGTCGCGCCGTTTTGCTCTGCTTGGGCTATTGTCTAGCTTCTCAGGTGTATTCGCTCAGAATACAAATACAACCAAGCATACCACCGTCCTTATCCTAGGCGGTGGTATGACGGGTGTCATTTCGGCGCGAACACTTCATGAACAAGGCATCGACGACTTCATCATCCTAGATGCGAAGACCGAGTTGGGTGGTCGTATGAGTCACGTGACATTCGGTGTGCCTGGTAGACAAGTCGTCGTCGAGGCGGGCGCAAACTGGGTCCAAGGAACGCAGGAAGGCAATGGCACTGCGAATCCCATTTGGGAATTGGCACTCAAACACAATCTAACTACCGCCTACACTGACTATGGAAACATTAGTATGTACCTTATTTTTCCTTTAGGGATACATACAACGTGCTTATGGACCCTAGCTACATACGATGACAGTGGTTACAATGACTACACTGACGTGCTCAACAAAGCGGTTGATAATTTTAATGAGGCTACTATTCTCGCAGGTGGATCGAACTTCCTTCTTCTCGCACACTGCCTGATCGTCGCGAACCAGGCCAGCGGTTAGAGGAAGGCGAAGTTGACCTGAGTCTGAGGTCGGCGTACGGTATCATGGGTGTCAGCCCAAAAACACCACAAGAGGATGCCAGCGACTACTTCCAGATCGACTTCGTAAGCAACAGCTCCCTTGTACATAGACTTGGCTGATCCGTTCATCAGGAATGCAAGTCATAATTTATTTTCTGCGGTGATGAGTGCTAATCACTTCGCTTGATTACCAACTCGATGCAGTTGCACAGGTATGCAATCTGATGTAGCCTTTGAACCACCATTTGAATCATCTTCAGACGCCGTCACAAACCTCATGGCTCGCTTCCGCATGGGTAAGCTTCGGGTTGACATTCTTGGCTCCATCCTCACTTTTGATAGAACAACAATTTCACATATGTACCCGAATCTGGAGGATTTTCTGATATCAACCAGATGTGCGTCGACCAGCGGGGATTCTCATACATCGCCCAAGCGGAAGCAGCGGAATTTCTACAACCAGAACAGGTGATCTATAACGAGACCGTCAACCTTATCGAGTATGGCGAGGACAGCGTCACGGTGCAAACGAAAAGTGGCTTGACAATCACTGCTGATCATGTTTTGTGCACGTTCAGCATTGGCGTATTGCAAAACAGTGATGTTACCTTCCAACCTTCTTTACCCGGTTGGAAAATCGAAGCCATCAACAGCATCGTGATGGTCAGTCGTCCGTTGTGATTAGGATTCGATACTTACCATGCCCTTAGGCTACATACACAAAGATTTTCCTTCAATTCAACGAGACCTTCTGGTTCCCGACGCAGGTAGGCTTTGTGCTGCACCATAACAATATCTTTTCATTAACGTCGTTGTTAGTTTGGATTGTATGCAGCCGAGCAAAGAGGGAGATATCCGGTTTGGCAGAGCATGGATCACGTCGGGTTCCTCCCAGGTTCTGGTATCATCTTTGTCACGGTCACCGTATGTACATTCTGAGCCCACGAAACGACCACTGTTCTCATGGCTCTTTCAGGGAGATTGGTCTCTCTACGTCGAGCAGCTCACGCCTGCCCAAGTCCAGTCGGAAGTCGTGCGTGTCCTCCAAACCATGTATCCAAACATCAAAATTCCTCAACCCATCGCCATTTACTTCCCGACTTGGACCGCGAACAAGCTCTTCCGGGGCTCGTACTCGAATTGGGGACCGTCCTACGTCCCTTCTCACTCGGAAAATTTGAAAGCGACACTCAACAACCACCTGTGGTTCGCCGGGGAAGCTACCAGCGTGAAGTACTTTGGTCCGTCATTCCGTCATTCATTGCAGCCCCGCTCCACCGTATCCACTGATGCGCTTTCCCCCCAGGTTTCTTACAAGGCGCCTACTTCGAGGGCCAAAGTGCCGGCTCCGCCCTTGCCGCGTGCATCCAAAGAACGGGACCTTGTGAACGCTCCCACATCACGATCTCGGAAAATGCCCAACCGTATCCGAGCATTTTGACGTCACCCTGAAGCATCTGCTCGTCTTGGACTTTCAAATTCTGTGCGTTCCATTCTTGGTTGCCCACAGACGTTAAGCATCGGACTATTACCCGTGTATGCTTGTACTATCGACTGCGTCGAGTTGGAGTTGCCAGGTGGTGCTGCTCTTAGCGAATGAATGAGTGACCCTGTGTTTCAGGGCCAAGGTAAAATCAAGGAATGGGTGTCCGATGCTGTAAGAGCGAACATGACAAGTCCCCTGCTCTACCAACTACGTAGAAACCGAGTATGCTGAGGCCCTCACAGAAGGAAATGCCATACACACCTCAAGTCGTCGAGTTTGTCATATTCGGCAACTCAGCACGTCCCCTCGATCCAAATGTAAGGGTGCAGAGTAAATCCAAGGCTGAGCAAGTAATATGTAACGGACATCGTCGACATCGAACATAACATCGATCACTGCACTTTCGCATTTTTCACATCCACAACCACTTCCTGTTTATCCACTGGGGAAGAATCCCTGCTCGCATTATTTGCAGCATCGTCGTTGCCCACGTTCCGCACAGGGCCGGTGAACCAATACACGCCGCCGTACACAGGGAAATAGTACCAGATGAGCGACAGCGAGAGCACACTCCCTAGAACGACGACCGTGTAGTTCATGCTCGGTGTGCTCGTCTGTGGCGTAGTAGGAAAAAAGAACACGATGTTCATGAACGTCATGAACGAGACCGAAATGATGGCGACAGGCAGACTCTGTAGGACATGGGATCAACTTTCACTCTCTGTCCTATGCATCCCGGGAGACTGACAAATATTCCGAGATTGAACGGTCCAGGCTTGAAGTTGTTTTTGAAGATGAACCGCGCTGCGATTGGGATAGAATATGCAACATACAGCCCCGTGACAGAGAGTGAAAAGACCGCATTGATAGCTTGAGGGCCCGCGAGCGAAAGGAGACCTAGCAGGGTGGCGACCGCGGCGACAAACCAAACAGTATTCACTGGCGTGCCAGTAAAGCTGTTCATGCGGTACAAAATGCTTGAAAACGGAAGTGCACCATCACGAGAGAACGCAAACGATTGGCGCGAGGCAGCAAGCACCTAGGATAAGGTGTCAGTGAGCAGAATACGTGCGCAGATAGCAAAAAAAGAATCACCATGCTGGATCCCATCATATATCTAACAATCAGATAAGCATAGGAGGATATGAATGTGCTAAAGGAGCACTCACTGTCCAAGGGTGACGAATGACCATATGGCCAGGGTGCCCGTTTGTCCGAAGCTGTTCAGGAAGATCTGTGCCATAGGTTGAGGGCTGTTTATAAGGCTTGCAATGTCGGTTCCCATGCAGAACGCGAGACAGACGTTGATGGCTAAATCCCGACAAATGTGACGGTCAAGACGCAGATAGTTGCGATCAGGTGCAAATGCGCACCCCAACCAAGTACACTGGCGATGCCAATCGCACCGACCTAGACAAACTGGCTCGAGTGAGGGGAAGTGAAGGGTACACTCACGATTGCCCATGGCACGGCAGTCGCTGCATTTGCGGCCTCCTCGCTAATGTGTACACTCGAGTCAAATGAACCTAAACGATTCGGTTACTTGGTTAAGCCGTTCCACCGAAATATGGAGGGTGATAAACATACAGATAGTCCAAAGTGGGGCAAGGAAGGAGAGAATAAAGGCGTAACCACTCGGCCAGCCATTGGCTAAATGACCGGAATTAGATGGAAAGTAAGAACTGACAAGGAGGACAAACCATCTGAGAAATTGCCTAAGGCGAAGCTGGCACTATTCATGTATTCCTTTGGGGTAGCAGCTGGAAGACCAATGATGACCGCGAAGCAGAGGCTAATAACGTGGGTTAGTACTCGGGCTTTATATAGAGGTTGGGAACGCCATCTGCTCCCACAGAATAGAGGTAAGATGCGGGCGGGTATAGGACACTAGAGAGACCGCTACCTGATGCTTAAATTGAGACACTCACCATAAATTGAGGATGATGTAGAGATTTTGTAGTCTGGCGAGAATGGCAGTCCCAAGAGAGCAAATAATAGCATGAGAGACGACTACTGCCACATAGATCCCGCTGCATAAATGTCAGTAACGCGAGAAACAGAAGAGAAACAAACACGGAAACACGAAATTTACAGGAATGGAAACATACAAGGTCTGCGTCTGTGTAGCGACAAAGCTCTGGTTACTAATATTAATCGCCGCAGTAATCTGGACGGCGCAACCCCAGTCAATAGAGGCTGAACGCAACATACCACACGTGAAATATAACATCGTGCAGTCAGTCGAAACCACCCAGAATGAGATGGATAACGCACCGATTCCTGCAATGGACCCTATCGTATTCGCATCTGACAGGATGGTAAACTGGCTGTAAGATGCATTCACGGTTTGGACGTACAACCAACGATCCAGGAGAGAAGGTTTCGGCAGCGAGGAGATGACAGTGAGTGGGTCCAGAAGTAGAGCTATATCACACATTGTTCATCGTTGGATCGGGGGATGTGACATGGTGTGACTCACACCACCAGAAGTAGGTGCCGCGGAACCAAGCTCTGCCATGGACAATCCGATGAAAAGGATAAAAATGCTTGCGACTGCCCACTGGATGGAAGCGGATATAGATCAGACTGTGTTAGTATATCGGGCAAAGGGAAAGTAAAGCGACAGGTAGCACAAGTCCCGCACATCAGGTCACCCAAGGGTAGGTTGTCGAGAAAGCAACTAGGAACTCGAACAATTCAAAAACAGGAATATTGCACGTACACCCCATACCATTGCGGAAGGACCACCATTTGGAAGGGAGTAAAGGAGGACGGAGCTACATGTCACCGTCGGACGAGGTGAGCCATC
>JBBPQZ010000339.1:0-17691 GCA_038092795.1 Boletus rubissimus
CGCCCCCACCCTATCTGACGCCCAATGACCAAGAGCAGGTTGCGAGACCTCCACCTTATGTGGACTTTATTCCTCCACATAATAATGATCATCGGTGAAATATGTCCATAGGTATATCAATTGGACTGGCTAGGCCACGGTTGAGTCTACCTTCCAATAACCGACTAGAATTAAGGAAGCAATTACAAGAAGGTTTGGAGGCGTAATCATATATATGTCAAGGGTTCATGTAATGAATCATGGGATAAAGGACAAAGATGGTAGTTCTCCAGAATAATAACAGATGAATAGCTCAACAATTGCAAGCATCTTTACTCTTCGCTTGGTTTTCCTCCAGGTTAACAGCACCTTCTTGCCGTGAAGTGCCCACTCGACTACCTGCAACGCCGTTTCTGCCAGCACCGCGGGTAGAGGCCAAGATGTGCTCGATTGGTATTTTCTTGGCTGCATAAGATTTAGACAGGCACAAGAGGAAAGTCAAGGAAAGCGAGCGGACCGATTTCCGTGAAAATCTCTACGATACCCTCTCCGGTCTTGGCACTAGTCTCGAAAAAAAGCAAGCCAGCCTCTGTGGCGTAAGCCTGAGCTTCCTCCCGAGGGACTTGTCTTAGTGATTCCTCGCCGCCACCGGGACTGGGGGCCTCCCCTGGTGTTGCGGTGGCATCATCTGCCTCGTCTTCAGACTCGGATGCAGGGGTTGCGCCTGGGAGGGAAGTAGATGGTTGGACCAAGTCGACCTTATTCCCAGCGAGTGCAATCACGATATTAGGGTTGGCTTGTCTTTGCAACTCCTTGACCCATGACTTTGCTTTCTCGAGACTGGAAGCTTTTGTGACGTCATAGACAACGACAGCGGCCTGAGCATTGCGATAGTACATGGGCTGTAAAATGGAAATATAGTCAGGGTAGATAAAGCGAGAGTGACCGGACTGACGGCGAGGGAATGAAAGCGCTCCTGGCCAGCAGTATCCCAAATTTCGTAACGCAGTACACGATCCTCTAGACGACATTTCTGGGTCAAGAACGCAGCACCGATAGTGGGTTCTTTGTTCGGTTGGAATTCGTTGGATACCTTGCGAGGAAATGGGGTGTCCAGCCATGTTATGCGACCTTGAGATAGCGACTCACGAATCGAAGAACGACGGATGACTTGCCAACGGCAGCCTCGCCTAGTTGGATGAGAAGTGAGGAAAAGATGAAGCGATTCGAGCATGGGAACGGAGACACACCGAGAAGAACGAGTTTGACTTGAACGGATCTGTCCACAGAACCTGCTGCAGTATCAGCCATGGTTGTAGACAGAAAGTCTCTATGAAAAGTATAGACAAAACGTCAGACTGAGCGGACGACGACGGGATTGACCCCCCAACTTGAAGATGACCTTTGCTGCGGCTTTGTTTACACTTGTGTTCCCTCTGCCCCAATATGGGACGCGAGATATCATCCTTAAGTACTATCATGTCTTTTGGTGCGTCTCCCCAGTTTCCGTCGTGATCCAAGTCTGACCCTCCAAGTTGATTTCGCGTTTCACCCAACTCCGGAGAGTATACCTCCCCACAACGTCAGTTACCTGCAGAAACCTCTACATTCAGCTCCGGTAAACTATCACCCCCTCGTCCGTCCTCAGACTTTGTAAATATGACTGCTACCTCACCCTTGTCCACAGAACCCAATCAACTTTTTGTTTCATGCCGCTCTCGTATACCCAGACAAGCTTGCCCTTGCCCATCCCGATGCTAACCAGCCCGTTTTCTACTCATATAGTACATGGTGATTCAGCCGATCACACGCTCTTCTCAGTCTTGTTCAATTTGCAATGCTTTAGGGCTCAACGCATCCAGAATATGGCATATGCCCTCATACAGGCTGGAATTCACCCAGGCGATCGTGTAGCGGTTCTGGCTCCAAATTCGTGAGCGCCCGCAGTGTTTCCTCTGAAATCTCAACTAACCCACCACTCCTCCAAGCCCTATGATTGCAGGTAAATGTCACCATCATTTCCTTGTCCATCCCCAGTGACTCAGGTTTGTAGATGCCCACTTTGGTGTCCTTGCCGCTCGTGCCATCCTTACCCCGATCAACACGCGCCTAACTCCTCTAGAAATTGCTTACATTCTTGAGCATAGCGAATCCAAACTTATACTTGTTGACCACGAATACTTGCATCTCATCCCTAATACCAAAGCCACTACCATCGTCTGCCACGATACCGGTAGGCTTGGGGATCCATATGAAGACTTTCTGACCGCGGGTCGAAAATTCAGTTCCGAGAGAGGCTGGGCTGGGCTTGATGTAGAACTCAACGAAGACGTTCCTGCAGTTCTGTGTTATACGTGAGATCCCATTCCCTAACATTTGCATCACCCCAACTTTAAGCCTAATTCCAGTTCGGGTACCACCGGTAGAGTGCGCGCTCGGATGTCCAACTCCCTAGATGATCATCTGATGTTCCTTTAGCCTAAAGGGGTCGTCACTACCCTGCGAGGTCTGTTTTCATGTTCTTCGAGTACCAGTTTAGCGGCTGAATTTGAGTTTCAGGCTCGTACCTCGCAGCAATAGCGAACGCTTTTGAAGCGAGGTAGGTGTTCACTCTAATAATCAGACAACGAATTCAATATTTGTTCTCGAGAATCAACCAAGAATCCTGCTACTTATGGTACTCCCTTTTCTCCTCCCTCGGTACCCTCCCAACATGATCCGTCCCATGCAGGGTCCTCCCAATGTTCCATGCTGCAGGATGGACGTTCCCTTGGGCCAATGCTTTTGCATGTGCAACACAGGTATGTCTTTATCGTGCGAGTTTCGTCTGGTTTCTTGTCATTGACATCTCCACGTAGATCACTATCCGACAGGTCGACTATCCCCAGATTTGGAAACATCTGCTTAACTCTGGTGTCACGCATTACTGTGGTGCGCCAACAGTCCAAGTCTGTCTTTCTATCAACGAGTCATTACCACATTATAACAGATTTCAACTAGATTGGAATCGTTAATGATACCTCTAAGCAACCTTTACAGCAACCTGTTTCTGCCATCCTTGCTGGATCCGCACCGACTGCTCAGTTGATCGCTCAGCTTGAGCAGATTGGGATCAAGCCTGTCCATGTATATGGCCTTACGTGGGTCTTTCTTTCTAATGTCTGTCTTACTGTTTGACTCGAGGTCATGTTTCAGTGAGGTACGCTGCTTGGCCACTTTCCAGATCATAGTTTACCTTGGTCGCAGACTTACGGTCCATTCACGCGGTGTTACGATCAACCCTCCTGGACATCACTATCTCTAGAAGATCGTGCAAAGCTGATGGCGCGCCAGGGACATAGCTTTTCCACCGCCCAAAACGTGCGAGTCGTGTATCCTCCAAGGCATGAGAACGATCAAGAACTCATTGACGTCCCCAAGAACGGACGCACGGTGGGTGAGATCGTGACGCGGGGCAATATTGTCATGAAGGAGGTGAGAGAAACCATACCTTACGTATTGAAACTTTACAATCGCACTGTTTGACAGTACTTCAAAGATCCAGAAGCTACCCGCAAGGGGTTCAGAGGAGGGTACTTCAACTCTGGTGACCTTGCGGTGATGCATCCCAATGGCGTTGTGCAGATAATGGACAGAAGCAAGGACATCATTATCTCTGGCGGAGAGGTAAGTACGACGGTGTCGATTCTGCGACAATGGTATTTATACTTCGATAGAACGCGTCAAGCCTTGCCATAGAACTGGGTAAGCCACACTTCCTGTCATATTGTTATTACAATTCACCGTATCAAGAACTTGCGAGCCATCCGCATGTCCTCGAGGTGTCGGTAGTCGCGAGGCCCCACTCCAAGTGGGGTGAGCGCCCAATGGCTTTCGTTATCCTCCGACCAGAGTATGTTCAGACGTGGGTTGGGAATCACGCAGGATTCGAGGTGGAATTGAAGCGCCACGCACGAACTCTCTTGCCAGGATTTGCCTGTCCTGAGTGGGTCCAAGTAGTTGGTAAACTTCCGGTAAGCGTGCTCCATCTTAATCCACGACACATGCTTATGCCTACTTTATAGAAAACATCCACCGGCAAGATCTTGAAAACTGATCTACGGAAGATAGCTGCAAAACTATGAATAGTTAACCGTGAATGGAGAGATAGGTAACGTAGGTATCTGCGAGTGTGTGGTAGATATATAAGTGGATGACAATGTGAAATGAGAGACAAACTAGGAAATGATTGGACATGAAAGTGTACTAGGCTATACATCAGGACAGAGTCTCAGTATCCTAAAGGCGCCACCATTGCGTTCACATAGGTAAAGCTCGTCACTGGTGCGTCCAAGAAAGACAATTTCATTAGTGAACTCTTGTTCACTGTCATTGACAGTCGTGAATTCGCCCTTGGACGGAGATTTGCCCGGGGGATAGCTCGCTTTCCTTCCCAAATAGCCAGACTTTGCCTTTCCAGACAGGGCAGTACCACCAGTAGAAGAACTGACAGGAGTCCCAATCTTCCATACGAAAGGCCCTCGTCTGTTGATATTTGAAGGTGGGGGAAGAAAATGTGGTAAAACCGTACGTGACTCGTCTGCTGGTTTGAGCAGCGCGTCGCCGAGGTCCATCGCCTCCAGACCTCCTTGCCGCATTGCAACGATCACAGAACGGTCTCCCACATCAAAAGCTTCCACTCGTTTTATGTCGCCCATTCGCGGAACATTCAGCTTGGAGTTGAGCTCCTCGTCCGCGCTCCACAGGAATCTTCCTCTGATCACGGAACGCCCGCGAGCATCAACGATAGACGTGCTGTGCCCACCCCGAGAAGAAAAGAATAATGCTGGTGGACCAAAATGCCGGGGCTGAACAAGAAGAGAGATAGGTGGAAGCAGCGGTTTAGATGCGTCGAATAACGGTGGCGAAGGTTGTATGGCTGCGAGTGGTGGAGCTGACCGGAATGGGTGAACTGGGTCGATACATTGTTGTCTGAGGTCTCTAAGTAATATATACTCATGATCCTCCTCTTTGCGGACAGGAAGATCGGGTGGAAGTAATCCGTCCTTGTACCAAGCCTGCATCAAACTCGCTTTCCAAGGTCCTGGATCATTGTGAATAGAATTTTACGATGTGTCGAAAAAGCATGACATACCATGGATAATACCTTTGGGATCACGATAAAACCATCTCGACGGAGGTGCTGGTGCTGGCATAGGTAAACCAGGCGGATTGAATTGAATTGATGCAAGGTTTCTACCATCCCCGTAAGTGTCTGGTTCATGCTCAGCGCGATAACCGAGAAAATCAGGATATGTCGGAGGTATGATATAGTCGTCAGCGATAGTAGCAAGAGGAATCTTTGGCGCGAATGATAACTGCTGAAATGTTGTGTAAGGTCCAACTTGGGCGGAAGCGAGGGCAACCAGTTCCTCAGCGTGCGCCAGAGCAGAATCGTGTGGGCCACTGCTTCCCGTGGGAGTGTTGGCGCGCTCGGGGAGATGCGTAGTGGAGTTGTTGCGCGAAAGTAGATCTTGGCCAGATGGTACGGTGACACCAACGCCGAGGTTGACGTTGTCTTCATCTTCATGAACTTGTGGATCGGTGTCAAAAAGGTCCGTCTGGCCATTTCGGATTTCCCTCACCCTCCGCCGAGCGGCTCTTCGTTCTGCGCGCCCGATACGGACTTCCCGCACCCTCACGGTTGCGGGTTCCAACCCGAAAACATTCTGTGAAAATACCAAAAATACTTCCACGAGGTCATCACCTTGCAGTTGTAGTTCGAGGGACTTGGGAGAGTCTGGAAGAATAAAAGTACGAGAGAGGCCAAGAGCTGTCCTATATGTTCCAGCAAATAATTCCACCTTCTCTCCATTCTCTCCGCAGAGAATGGCCAGGAAACTACCACAACGTTAGAAGAAATTGACTTATAGAGTATTCTTCGTACCTTTTTTTCTGAGTCTCGACCGCTTTAATCAGAAGGGATCCCTTGGTTCCGGGGAGTTTGACATATTCAAGTTTTGGGGGTGGTGCTTGCGGAGTCGGCGGGGATTGGACGTTGTTCTTTCTTGAATCCATATCAACGTTCTTGAGCACGAGCGTCAGAGGTCGATCATCTGACCTGCGGGAACTGAACGCCGTGCTGAAAATCCGTGGAAAAAGGCGGTGTGGTGGTGCTGACCCTAGAGTGGAAGGAACAGTGGGCACAGGTGGAATCGAGCTAGTATGTAGAGGGCGCGGGCCTCCAGAGGAAGATGGTCGAAGAGTAAGACCGGTCGTAGTCGCCGAGGGTCGTGTGCGACTAGAGAGGGAACGTGCGAGAGGTCTGCCTTCACTTTCAGGTATCGTCGGAGAAGGTGGTGACACAGGGGAACCCAGAGGCGTATCATAAAGGGAAGGGGATGTTCTCATGTCTTGGGATCCTGTAGGATTGAAAATATTTCCGAGAACGGACCAACGTCGCCGCCGCCTTTCCGGTCGACTGGAGATGCTGCGGGTATGAGAAAAAAGAGCATCTGGCAAGGAAGATGTTGCGGAGAAACCATCTTCGCCTGTCGCTGGAGCCGATGCATGAATCAGGACAGGCTCCTGGGGCTGAGTGGTGCCCGCGGGAGGTAACTCAGGGAGCCTGCTTTCCAACAGAGCTTGGGCAAGCGTGATTCGTTCACCAGGAACGGTAGCAGTGTCGTCGTCATCTTCATCGGGATCCACATCAGGAGAAAGCTGCTGTGGTGGTGTTTCGTAAGTGGCATGAATGGCAGTACTCTGATTAATTGTCGAAGGTGAAGTTTGTAAAGCCTGGCGAATGGTAAGGAAAGCTAGCGACGGAGAAGGATCAACTGGACACACAGGAGCTGCGTTCATACGGGAAAGATTTAAATCAAGATTTGGTGGTCGATTCCTCCGGTGGGATTGAACCGTGTGGCTTCGAACTGGAAGTGCAGCGGTGGTGCCATCCATGTTATCATGTTGGTCATCGTTCCTTAGAGGTGGAATAGAACTCGTCCTCTCATCCAATGCTTGACTTCCGCTTGCACCCGCCGTTAAGACGTCAATAGCCTCGTCATCGCTGGCTTCAAGCCAATCAGAGTTCTTTGATACGTCTGCTGCATTTGGAACAGTACCAGTAACCGCGTTTGATATCGGAGGGGACAACGGCGGAACTGCAGGAACAACGACCAAAGACAGTGACGACCGCCTGGAGCGAGCTATGTTTACTGAAACTGAAGATTGCTGGTTTCGTAAAGTCGGCCGACTATCTGGCATGCTGGTGTAAGGCGGGGGCTGGCCCAAAGGGGCAAATGAAGACAGTGGTTGCATTGTCGGTGGCCTAGGCTTCTTTGGTGTGGCAGGACTGGAGATTGATGGTGACCTCGAAGTAAACTTGCTGTTTTGTTGAATCTCAGTAATTGGTGGAGCTGACAATGATAATTTGCCCCGTTTTTCCGATGAATCCCGCTGGTCAACGCTCGGGTTCGCAGGACCTGCCTTCTTGGACTCCTCTCTGCGCGATCGTTCCCGTTCTCTACGAACTTCGACTTCTATGCGCCACTCCACAGCTTTCTTGACCTCCTCTAAAGCGTACACTCGAACCCCATCCCTGCGACCCGCTATAGCTACCAACACCCCGCGATGCTCCATCACGACGACGCTTTTAAATGCGACCCTACGCACAAGAGCATATGGCTGAGAAGCCGGAGGCGAGACCAGAGGGAGTACATCCAAGCCTTGTGCATGACAGAGGAGGAGATAATGGGGGGCCAAAAAGGCCCCATTTGCAGGGGGTGAACTGAAGTGGGACGGTGAAAGGTCGGGGGTGATCGCGGATAATGAGAGGCCCAATTCATGGAGGGTAGGTGGAGGTAGTGCAGGTGGAGGCGTCAGTGACCGGACGGGGGCTGGAGAGGGTATCCTTGAGTCTGCTTCTGATTGCACTGCGACAGGTGCCGTTGGTGGTTCTTCATGAGTCGGGCGAGCATTCGCTGAAGTGATGGTATCACGACGATGAATGAGATTTGAGAAAAAACCAGAGAGACGATTGTTAAACCGCGATGACTAGAGTATAGTTTAACGTTCTGGAGAGTTTGCGAAGAGTAAAGAGCACGGGAATTTACCTCCATAGTTGAACGACGTCTCCTCAAGCGATCTCTCGCCGGTGCCACTGTCACACTGGATGACTGGGAATGTAGCTGCGCGGGGCTGGTTGTATAGGTGTCAGAGGGCGGAGATCGAGCGGTTGACGGTCGCTGAGGAGGAGACTGAAGGGTAGAAACATGCCCTACGGGGAGGCTGTGGACGCTAGCAGCCTCAGGAGGCCCCTGAGACGTCTGCGCGGGTTCGGGATGTGCTGCGGAGGGGTTGGGACGGGACGAGTCAGTGGTGTCCGAGGCTGGTATCGAATCCTTGGTATCTCTGAGCAGGGAATGGGTTGCCTGGTTGGAAGGGCCGGGATCATCGTCGGTTGTGGAGTACTGAGCGTGTACGGTGAGCATTTGTTAGGGATGGTGGGGAGCACGGAAGAGGGCGTGCGCAGAACAGCGCAGCCCACGACGAACGGAAGTGGGAGATGTCAAGAAACCCACCGTGGACGAGCGGATGATGTCCTTCCCGACCTAATATTCTCACGATGTCAATCACGTGACGTTGTCACGCTGTGACGCCGTTACCGGCAAACAGGTCCGGAGCTAAAATGTCATGTAGATCTGTTGTTCGCGTGCGATGTTCTCCCTCCGTCTCCTCACCTCGCGGTCTGCTCACTTCTCCCGTAGATGGGCTCATAACGCCCCTGCATTCGTGCATCTCAACACCGTCACAGACGATGACCTCGCTCACTTTACAAAGATACTCCCACCCAATGCAATCCTTTCTACCCTTCCCCCAAAATCCAACTCACCCGATGACCTCGCTCCTTACAATGTAGACTGGATGGGAAAATACCATGGACAAGCAAATACCGTCTTACGTCCCCGTACAACACAACAAGTCAGTGACATTGTCAAGTTTTGTGCTAGTCGCCGCATTGGTGTAGTTCCCCAAGGTGGCAACACTGGTCTCGTCGGGGGGAGCATCTCATTACAAAAAGAAATTGTTCTCAGTTTGGGTGCAATGAACAATGTTCGCTCTTTTGACCCTGTATCTGGTAACTACCAGAATCCCTGTCCATATCCCGAACGAAATACAATCACCTCTCTCTAGGTATCTTGATCGCGGACGCGGGATGCATCCTGGAATCTCTCAGCGACCACATCGCTCCTTACGACCACATCATGCCACTTGACCTCGGCGCGAAAGGAAGGTCTGTACACCCCCCTTGTCTCCCCTTAGACTCACTTTCGTCAAGTTGTCAGATAGGTGGCAACCTTTCTACAAATGCAGGAGGTCTCCGACTTTTGCGGTATGGTTCCCTCCATGGTACCGTACTCGGTCTCGAAGTCGTCCTTCCAGACGGTACTGTACTCAACCAGTTGTCTACTTTGCGTAAGGACAACACTGGTGCGTCGCCTTCCGTGTGCGAAAAGGCCCCCACCATCTCAGTCCTACTGCAGGCTATGACCTCAAGCAGCTGTTTATCGGTGGAGAGGGAACGCTCGGTGTAATTACGGGTGTCTCAATTCTCACCCCACCGGCGCCCCAGGCATCCAACAATATCTTTTTGGCATTGCCCCACTTCAAGAATGTCCTTCCTCTCTTCCAGACCGTGAAGCGACAATTAGGCGAAATTTTGTCCGCTTTTGAGTACATCGACCGTACCGCCTACGATATGGGCCTTGACCATGGTCTGGGACCCATTCTAAATCCAGACGAAGTCGGTGATGCACAGTGCTTCGTCCTTGTCGAGACAAGCGGTGGGAACCAGGAGCACGATTCGGAGGTAATTATACCTAACTGTATCGGCCGACCGCCAGCTGAACCCGAGGGACATGGCTAATAACAGAAACTGAACACCTTACTCGAAAGTTTGATGTCAGCTGACGAGCCCCTCATTTACACCGGAACTCTCTCACAGTCCCCGGGACAATTTGCCTCGCTTTGGGCGCTGAGGGAAGGCTTGACAGAATGCGTGCAAAAGGAAGGGAAGCCGTACAAATATGACGTCTCTGTTCCTCTCGCAGACTTCCAAAGCGTGGTGGATGCCGTCCGCGAACGTCTGATCTCAAAGGGGCTTTATGGCGATCACGCAATCTCCAAGGTGATGGGGTACGGACACGTTGGTGATGGTGAATGTTCCCGCGCAGATGGTTGAACTTATCTTACCTACGCTCTTTGCAGGGAACCTTCACTTGAATGTCATCGCTAAACATGGTTACCGCCCCGAACTGGAGGCCGCTCTCGAGCCATTCATCTATGAGCTCGTTGGTGCGTTCTGACCTTACCCTCCACGAGACGGTGAAGCGGACCGCTGACTGCTGCATAGCTTCGCACAAAGGTTCTGTATCTGCAGAGCATGGTATTGGGTCGATGAAGACCAGCGCACTCCGATACTCGAAGAATGATGTGAGCATAGAGTGGATGAGGAAAATCAAACAGGTCTTTGACCCGCTCAACATTATGAACCCTGGAAAGGTCTTGCCATCCTAGATTACTTACTACTGGGTGTGGTATTCCAATCTTTGCCATTGAATTGGTCAGCATTCCAAGAATATCGTTTCAACAAGTTGCTGGTGCGATTCAATCACGTGGGTAGACGTTCGGGATAGTGGTGACTTCATCGATGACCGCATACACCAGCGTTGCGATTCCGACGACTGGCAGTGACGTAGCCTTCCAGAAAACATATATAAGGCCAGGTGTGCTCGGTGTCGTCCTCAGCACTTCCTCGACCCCAACTGCAGCTCTCACTACATCCTCACACAACATTTTGAATATGGCAAACCTTGGAAACGTAGGTCGTACCTCGGGCATTTGAGTATCGTGAGCTGAGACATAGCGCACAGGTCGCCGGAGGCCACAGTACGCTCCAACCCACCTCTTGGCATCGGCAGCGGCTAACTAGCATTTGTAGAGGCCGCGATGGCAAACTCCAATGTCTCTGAGGAGGCCAAGGGGCATTCGAAGCAGGTGCTCGACAAAATGGAAAGCCGCGGCGAGCTGCCCGAGCAGCAACGTCATGACGACGAGGGGAAGAATGCGGGTAATGTTATTGGTGGTCACAAGGTTTGCGCTTCCAATGCGAGAGTCTCGTTTGGACCTCTGTTGACGTGCACACAGGCCACATTGAAGAACCCCAACGTTTCGGAGGGTGCAAAGGAGCATTCCAGACAAGTCTTGGAGGACATGGATGCCTGACTGCGTCGGGTGTGTACGACAGAGGTATTGTAAGATAGTGTCAACATAAAGAAATATTGCCGTTTGTCGAGAGAGAGACGAGCCTAGCGAAGCTCGCGTTTTATTTTATTATTATTTCCTGAGCAGGATGAAGACGGGGTCACCGAGAACGATGCCAGCCATGTGTCGAAAAGAACCTGTCAGTGACAATAACAAGCCACCGAACGATGCGTATACGGTCCTGTACAAAGCGTAAGTGCTCGGTCCAGCAGATGCTGGAGCTCACCATACACAATCTCTCCTCCCCCGTCAAACTTGTACACCTGCACCACCGCTCGTTCACTGAAGCCCGTCCTCACCATGATTTACTCACCTTCCCATACATCACATAGTCGTACTCCTCCTCTAGTCCTTTCACGCCTTTCCCATCGGGTCTCCAGATGTCTCTGTCCTCTGCTTCGGCACCATCACCTCCGCCAGATGGGATCAAGGACGAAGCAAGTGCCATAGCAAAACTTTGACCCTCAGCGAGAGGGAATAGCTCGACATTATAATCTAGAGTCATGTCCATGTCGTGATTTTTGGAGCGAGCATATAACCGGGACACTGGCAGTCGGATTAGTATGTTGCGAACGATTCCATGGGTCTCTGTACCTCTGTCGAATTTTTTTCCCTCCTTGTCGATCGCATTGATAGTGAATATGTCGTCGAAGACGATATTCGATGAGGCTGACGACATGGCTTTGTTCGAGTAGATCACAGTCGACAGCCGCTTGAAGTAACAAAGTGCCAAGGGTCCCGCGGGGCATCCCACTCGGCACGTCGCATTTCGATTATCGATACCGAACTCCTGTCACACCCTCGTGTTCTAAGGCATATATATCATCGCACCCCCCACAAGGTCTCTTTCTTGCATCACCACCTCTCTCGAACGCATCCTTGTATCTTGACATCTTGCCTACACCGCTATCGAAGTTCAACTATGGGCCCCACTTTCTTGTCGCAGTGATGGCCATTGGCCACTCCAAACGGCATGGCCAAGGTGAAAATTTACTCAGAGCATATGGGTAGATCTGTCGAAGTCGAAAACCTGGAAGGTGATCAGACCATCAGGAAAGGAGAACGATGGATAGATGAGCTTGGTGTCTAGGTCCTTGCATCGAACCGTCATCGCATTCAAACATTACAGGTGGCCACCGACTCCGATGTGCTTGCGGCGAAACGTCGCGTGAATGGAAACGAATACAGTCCACAGGGTACACCAAGAATTGATAGTATTTAGGGGGAAACATCTATCTTCGGAGATCCGATTTCTACATTCCAGGAGGAAAGCCTTGTTCCGCGGTATAACAATTATAACCACTGCGGCCGTCCTTCCGAAATGCACGTCCAGGCTGTTTCATCAGACTTTCCAGGTAAGATGCGCGAACAATCTGCCACACTTTGATCGCAATTGACCAAAACAATGCAAGTATTCCCGGTCCCATTGGACCCATCAGCTCATTTCACGAGCCATGCCAATGTCAATGGAACATAACTTTCGTAGCTTGCAGATTCACTGCTTAGTCAAATTATTCATGAGTGGCATCGTCCATGGTGTCAGGTTCTTGGATGCACTCCAGGATCATTTTGGTGGCGAATAACAGCGTTTAGGTTGATGTGCAACGCCCACGAAGTGGACTTGCTATAAGTGAGACAACCTCAAACACCCAGACGGCTGAAGCCGCCGTATCATCTCGTCAAGAATAGCTGCTAGCATACTTCATATTATGCGAGAGATACATCTATCATAGCGGAGTATACTGAGTTCAGCAGGTACTCGTGTCGCACGCCAAACATTGATATTCGGGCATAGACATGATGTTTGACTCTACTTACAAGTCCAATGACATCGGATGTCTTAACCCTTACGGGGCGAAACAAAAGTGAAGGAGATGCGAAGACGCTGTAGTTCCGTTCTCACCGCTTTCATCCGCCTTCTCGTTCGTCGCTGTTTCTCCTGCGCCCTCAACGTCTCTCGGTTGACTCCATACATCCATACATCCTCCTGGCTTCATGCTGGGATTTGACATCTGCTCCTCCTGTATCTCCAATCATTGTGGATTCACGCGTGTACGCCCCCATCATTTCGTGACTGACATGTCTTCGTCACATGGCCGCTCGGATGGGTGAGTTGTCGAGGTTCATGTGTGTTTCAAGTTCGTGAGCACCGATGGAATCACGGTATCATGGGTCGAGTCCTTTGTTCGGTACATTAACGTTCATCGAATTCGAGAAATCGTACTAGTAGCCCATTCAGCACTCTTGACGAGAGTTCGCGAGAATCGTACTAGTAGCCCATTCAGCACTCTTGACGAGAGTTCGCGAGATTCGTAGTCGGTCGAGAGGTTAAACGGGCTTTCACTCGCCCAGGATAACTCATCCTGCAGTGTATGAAGTTTGGGAGTGGTGTGGGTCCCCGTGGCGGGGGCACCGAAGGCATTCTCAGGCTGCTCGATGAAGCTGTGACGGTCGAATGCACTAGATTCGTTCAGTTATTGCAATTTACCAGTGAAGTCTCCTGGTGTCATCCTCAGACAATGCCCCAGCATTCTCAACATCAGCGTGGTCGCCATTCTCATCCGAGTCAGTCGCGCTTATTCGGAAGACAGGAATCTCGGCTAGATCTCTGGTAGCAAGCCTGGATATGAAAGTGGCGGGTACGCTGGCTCGTGATCATATGAATAACAATTCATTTTACGGTGTTGGACGTTTCGTGGTAGGGGCTGCGCAAAGGGCAATCTGGGTTCACTTAGTGGCTATCATGCGGTGCTCGGGGAAGTGGTAATGATGTCGGATGGGGACGACAAATACGAGTCAAGTGGTGAGCCGCCGCAAGACTCGTCCTCAGAATTACTGGATGTTGGGCGTTCAAAGAAGTTGTGGAGCCACGTAAAGTGCTGTCTGGTAGCACTGATCTCGCGATAGTCAAATTCGCTGAAAGCTGTATTTTTGAAGCGCAGCGTTACTTCTCAACGACTACACACTTTGTGTTTAGTCTGCATATGCAAGTGCTGTGTTGCAAAGCACTGGGATTCACGGGAAAACGCAGGGAGAACATTACGAGTATGGTGTACAATTGAGTCTAGAAAGCATGCAACGGACGACGAGCCGGACATCAGTCGCCGACAATTTGAACGGAAAAACATCGTAATCACTATAATGGCTCGGCACCCCCACCTCGCACTCCCTTTTCCGTGACTTCAGCTATATTCCCAAGACCAGGCAGGACTATTTTCCAAGTCCCTCTGGAAGTGAGCGCTCTACGGACTTGATGCTCGATCAGTTCGTGCAGCTTTGGGACATCTTTTAGCATGGCTCGACTACCCATCAGAGATGTGGTCTTCAAATTAAGAGTGAACTCTGAAGGGAAAGAGATCGTTAAAACGGGCTCGGATGAAAAGGGAGACGGGGGTGCAATAGTAACCTAAGAAATTCCATGAGTGGGTGTACCATGACCAGATGAACGCGAACTCGCCGATGACTCAAACAGATCGAGGGATATAGTGAGCGAAACGGGGAGCCGCGCAAAGCACGACATCGGGTAATTGAACAAATAAGCAGTGGAAAGCGATACTGAGACGCTGTCGGCGTAGGACATGTGAAACTTGACGGACTGTGGCGCGTCAGTGTCTCAGCGGGGTGTGGTGCAAGATACTGACGGTTAAAGGGCTCGTTTCCCCTGTACCGTCCACGAGCTGAGCGTTGGATAGAAGTGGCGCCGAGTTTCCGAGGTCCACTGCATGGATAGTAATGTGATCCTGGATGAAATCGTTCAGGGGGGAAGGTGACAAAAAACAAGAATGGGGAGCAGACAAGGAAAGTGCAAGGGCGGATTTTGTTGGCATATGCTTCTATTCGAGCCCGGGCAAGTTCATTCCCTTCGGAGCCTTGTAATCCGTTTTGCAGTTTTGCCCGGTAGACGTCAGCTACCTGCCCAAAGCTTATGAGACTGCACCACGCCATTGCATAGTAGGTTGACGGACCTGTCGAGCAATGGAGTTGAGCCAACTGGCTGACTCTGCGTCCTGTGGGGAAGTATCGGCTTCAGGCGGTGGTGAACGTGTTCGCGACGGATCGTCCGGCTTGCTGAACGGATGAAAATTTGGGGTTTCTGATTCGTCACTTTGCGGGAGAAAGAAAAGGTATTTGAGGACGAGGACGAGGATGAAGAAGATGGATAACTGTCCGAGGAGAAGGCCTTGGGTAAAGGTTGGCGTCAAGGAGAAGATGTAGTTATTACCCATAGTCTCCCGAGGTTGGCGTTCACCATGAACCTTGCTCAGCCAGCCATCTTCGTTGCTTGGCCCGCCGCTCCCCTCACCAGCTCCCTCGTCCACACTTCCATCACTGGTCTTGGTCTCTCGACTTCCATCCTGTCCGTTATCCCTTCACCACCACCACCAAGCCTCATTCAATGGGCTAGCTACGACTGTATCGATCATGCCCTCACCGCTTCTGACCCAAACAATGTCCTTTCATCATCTTATACAATCAGGAAGGCCCTCATTCGAAAGCACTTCTTGGCTCGGTGCATGCAATCCTATCTCGTCAAACGCCCCGAATCATCTCTCGTAAAAGCCGTGCCCCTCACTTGTGACATCGATATTGCCTACGCAGATGAACTTGACGAAATGTGGAGCGACGAGCTATGGGACCTCGGCCGCACGCTCGATGCCAACAGTGGTGACATCAAGCGATGGTTCATTCTCAAACCGGGCATGGCTGACAGAGGGATGGGTATCAGGCTTTTCGACAGCAAAGATGCCTTATACAATATATTTCAAGAGTTCGATTACGATCCTGACGAGGAGGAGGCAGATGAAGCAACCACATCTGTCATGACTTCTCAACTCAGGCATTTCGTTCTTCAGGTATCAGTGATGTCGATACCATGCGCATCCAAACTGAGTACACCTCTAGGAGTACATTTCTACTCCTTTACTCGTCGATCCAAACGAGGTCCCACTGTCGACCAAGGCCCAACTACCATATGAGCTCCAGGGTCACAAAGTCAATTTGTTTCTCTTCCTGCCTTCGTCAACTCAAATGGCACTCATCCGACAGTTTCATTTGCGGACATACGTTGTTGCCTCTGGCGCTCTAACAGTATTCATGTACGAACGCATCCTCGCACTGTTCTCCTCGGAGCCCTACCACACTCCCATGCGCTCCGACCTTGAACTGACCGTTTCCCTCACTCCTCACTTGACCAACACTTCCTTGCAAACCCATCATGGGGAAGAGTGTGTGCGTCTTCTGGATGAGCTAATCGGGTGTCGTATATTGTCTGGCGGCGAGGAATCGAGCAACAATGTGTTGAACGCCGTAGACGTCGCTGTGATCAAACAGCAGGTAGCTGACACGCTCTCAGAAACATTCAGGGCTGCGCTCGACCAACCAGTACACTTCCAGGCATGATAGTCTACTCCCTCCAGTCCTTTTGGGTCCTGTAATCATTGTCTACAGCCGTTACCCAATGCCTTTGAGCTCTATGGCGCTGACTTTCTGGTCTCGCACGAATCCGTTGGTTTCCAGGTCAAGCTGTTGGAGATCAATTCTGAGCCTGCCATCGAACTCACGGGACCACGATTGACTTGGATTCTGGAAGACCTATTCAAAGCCATTGGAATTGTTTGCATCCAGCCTTTTGCGCGGCGAATTGACCACGAATGCAGTGGTGTGTCACTCAAGGCTGGGGAAACTCTGCACAATTTACGCAAATGTCTTGACATCAAGGTTCCATGGCGTGCTGAATAGTCTACAAGCATGGTTTACGAGGGAAAGATTGTAGAATTATTTGAATGTTTGGAAGATTACATAGTATGAATATACGTGACAAGTCAGTGTTTCCTAGAGATTTGAAATACATTTATAAAGGATTTATCAAGTTGCGGGCGAAGGTCCATACCTCTTGTTTTCGGTCAGATGGATCGTCAATTTCGCATCTCGTTTCCGCTTCCGAGCTTTCCCGCTGGTGATTGCTGATGTAGGAGTAACGGTGCTATCTGGCAGATTCCGCTGTACGGAACATGTCTCGAAGTTTTCAGCGAAAGTCTGGAAGGGCACTTGTAGTGCCAACACTCAGAGACAGGAACAACAGAGCGTGAACAGGGCATACAATTGATGGGGATCCAGGGCAAGAGCAACTGCCCTTATATATGTACAGAAGGACTATCACATGGAACGATGATTGGCATACATGATGCGTTGGTATACAGGATGGAATGCCAGGTCGCTTACAATCTAGAATGATTTCCAGCTTGGACAAGGACAGAGCAGATCTCTGGTCGGGCTTGCAGGATTTAAAGAGGAAAATCGATGAGATGACACCGGTCGTCGAAAAAGCGCACGATGAACTGATAGAGGCTTACGAGGCAGAGAAGGAGAAGATACGAAACGCCTTTGGGTTGAGCATCCCCCAACTGT
>JBBPQZ010000340.1:0-17665 GCA_038092795.1 Boletus rubissimus
CGGATATACAACCTTCAAAGGAAGTAGCAACGGGCGAAGATGGACCATCATTCCCCTGCCCGATAGAGTGCGACTTGAACGAGAAGGATCGGATTTCATTACTCACCTCCATTTGTACGTGATTGTCGTTCGTATGGTTGAAACTGGAAGGTGGGTCAGATTTGCACATGCTGAACGGCAAGGAATCGAGTGAAAGACTATGGGCAAAGGGCATAAGACATTCGAGGTAGAACCTCTTCCGAATCATCAAATTTTCGTTCACGATGTCCACTCCACCAACATGACGGAGCGGGAAACCATACGTGGTGCCATTCGCTCATTTCCTCTGAAAAAGGGTAGCAACGGCCACTTCCCGTCTACCCAGGCCACAAGCGCAATAGGAACTTGTGATTCTCATCAAAGGTACAGCTTGTTCACGATATGAACAAGCACCATTGGAGTGAGGTAGCAACCAAAAAGCGGGAAAAGCAAATGCCTATTTTTAGATACGGGGATCTCGTGGCGCCAAAAATATTGCCACGCCCCGTGTAAAGTCGGTGAAGAGCAACTTACGCGTCGGCAATTGGAACCATTGCTAGTCCATGATACGCATCCACCCAGAATGCGCGCGTTGAAACGAACGAGTACGCGTGGCAAAATCCCGGGAATGAAACCCCGTATAGTCCTGGGTCGGTATCGGCAGTGGAGTCCCCGGGTCTATCTGGTCTGCCGTATAATGATGGGTCATATTCCAGCCCAGGGTCAGTCGAGGCTGCGCGAAACGTGGGTTCCACGACATCAAGGTAGTATTGACGTACTTCTTCCTGCTTGCAAGCTACGCGTCAGTTACTAAGCACTTGACTGTGAACACATGAAGAGTCAAAAAAGGACCATAAAGTTATCGATAATTAAAGAACGAAGGCTAAAGGAAGGTGAGCTCAAATCCTTTGCAAGTTTGCTGGATCAAGGGTCCACGGAGACTCATGAGGCGAACTTGCCCACACAAATCCAAATGGCGCGGCAGATAAGGAAGCGACTGAACGAATTGCCTCAGGAGACACCATTTGCATAAAATAGAAAGCGTGAAATGTTAAGGGGATCCGGTCACCTGAGAATGAAGACACCGTTCAATGTGGAAAATACGTTGTGCAAAATCGAAAGAACGAGGTTGTGGTGATTGAATCCGGGAAATTCAATGTCAAGAAGACATTGATCGGGTTGCAATCATCACAGACATGGCCACGAGGATGACGTGCTTTGCTGATGGTAAATGAAAACCCTTGCACCGACCTGTCTGGACCGGCACCTGATATGGTGCCGTAGCTGTGTTAAGTTGGTGCGGACACAAGACGGGAAACGCGACAGATCAAGGGATCCGCCGGACATTTCCGTGTCACGATCATTGTTTAAACCGCACACCTGGCTGACTCGTGTTAGGCGCTCATGTACCTATTCGCGAACCACGCCGTATATAGGAGCGTGGCCCACTGCCATCAGTCACCATGCATGCGCAGTTCTGCATGCCGTAGCCTACGGGAAATTGCGAGCGGCAGCCTAAACTTCCAAACCAAGGCATCATCAAAGGGTGTGCGACCACGGTAAAAGTGATGGTTGCGTCAGGAAGCGCATCAACAGGTAATCAAGGTGGATGGGGATGAATGAAAGGAATGTAAAGAGTAGACTGACGTGCGCAGCGGTAAGAAGTTGGAAAGGGGGTGATAAGCCCTGTCCAGTGATCCGCAAAATCCCGAAGGAACCGCGCAAATAAAAGCAAATGAAAGCAAATGAGGGGAGTTGAAAAAAAGAAGCTTGAGGATGTGTGGAAGACATAGCAGAGTGAACCAAACATAGACTTATCAGACTCACCATCAAGCCTACCTGTTCTGGATTAATCGCTGTGACTTCAAGCCATTTCCTTGCATTCTGGTTGTCGTGCAACCACACGCACCACGGACATTGGGAAAGGGTCGTCTGTCGTTGACATTTATCTGCTAAACTCGACGTGTCATCGGTGTTCAAACGTCCGGGGGCTGAACAAGTGCACGTTCGAGTTTCGATGACATCGTTAGCACCCCAAAACATGGCAATGTCCACTGTTTCCCGCGGTAGGCTCTGGAGGTAACTGAACCATCGTGAAAATGGGCCTAGTAAGCTTGATAAAGCAAGTCATGTCAAAACCATCAGAAGAAATGCCAACAAAAGTCGCGGTGTCATCATTGAGTGGCCAAAAAGAATCCGCAGATAAGGAAAATCCCGGATTCATAATTGGGAAGATGCGAAGATCGTAAGACGGGGGCGGAGTATTAAGCGAAATGGAGTTGGCATTGATGTTCGCGCGTTCATCGAAAGAGGAGTTTGACGATTATTTTTGCAGTGTGAGAATTGTAACGATAGGAGTTATCGAACGCGCCAAGTGACATCCAGCCGACGCCAACAAAAGTAGCAGTGCAAGTCAACACCGCGGCCGACAAATGGCTAAAGTAGAAAAAAAAAGAAGCTTACGCACAGTTCTCCGTAGAGCGCGAGAGCGAGAGAAAGGTGTGCACCGTGACCATAAGGTACGGATGATATGTGCTGGGAGAAGAAGCACGACTTGACAGACAAAACGGCGGTCTTTGGAATATACACGACTGCAATGCCCAAAGATAAGTTAGCATACAAAGAAAGACGGAGTCCCCTGGAATCCAAGTTGGGCGAGGAAGTGACATTCTCGGAGAAGTGTCAATGGCCCCACAGCATGAAAAAGCGGAGGAGTGATTGGTTTCTCCAACAACACTCTCACTCGCACGTCACATCACACACTCTCGTAGTGCCGAATGAAGCATCAAAGGGGACACAAATGGCATCTGCGACCAAAACGCCGGGGTGGTTTAATGGGAACTCACGGGTGCAATCGCATTCAATCAGCTCTTTGCGTGAATATACGGAGAGTCCGCGTTCGCGGGAGGGCTCGTCGGAGGCTATCGACGAGCCGGCTTCGAAGCGGGGGCTAATAGCCTGCTCACTGTCGATGATCTGTAACCTCGAGTCGATTTGGATGCGATTGTCCGTACACCAAGCCAGTAGTATTGCTGTTCTGCTTGGCGACATCGACCAAGAGAGCAACGGATATTTGCCGCCTAGTTTCGGGGTGCTCTCGCAAGGTGGTGACCGTGCGCGTGAGGAGCGGCTTGGTGGCGCTCCTCCGAGGCATTCTGGACAACTACAAAAAAGAACTTAGCTAACACTTAGCCCACTCTCACACCTGAGAAGCAAACCACAGGAACGCAGTAGTAGTAACATGGACTCCCTCGGAATACACTGGCAAGGAGCTCCGCCTGTACTGCCGTTTGTCGTTCTATTCTATTAATGTCGACGGGCTCTCGAGGGGAGGGACAAACTGCCGTCATCAAATTTAAAGCAACCACCCGTATCATGTACTCTTCCAGAACCCAGATGCACGAAAGAGGCTTACTCCTTCTTGTCTTTCTCGGACATTGATCTCACAACCTCCTCTTTTTTCGCCTTCTCCAGCTTTTCCAGTTCCTTCAGCTCAGTCCTGCGTGCATATTCCTGGCCACCCTGTTCCCAAAAGAAAATCAGCGGATCATAAAAATATAATTGCATGTGAGATGCAGGGAACAAAACGGAGAAAACATCGAATAGCCTGCGCGGAAGACCGACAGTACGGGAAACGGCGTCGGCTACAAGACGCCGTGTGCTACGCCTGGGAAAGAAGGGAGCGCGTCGGACGGTGTCGCACCATCCAAGACTCAAGACGAACGACCACACGATCGGCAATCAGGACTTACCTGTAACCCCAGTATGGCTCCGAGAACAAGCATCATAATCGTATTTCCAGCCGACAAGATCCTCATGGCCTCGATGCGATCATCCACGGTATCCACCTCGGCTGGAGTTACGATCGTGCGCAAGCATGGGATTGTCACAGCCAGATAGACTGACACTGCGAATATGTAGGCGACTTGGACCAGTTCGTGAGTACAAAACACTCTCAGGAGGCTGCCAACAGGGCTTCACCTAAGCTTGAGCCGTCGAAGAAAATAGCACTCTCGTCCCATCGAAGGAGCTTTGCGACAAGGCCGGTTAGCCCAATTCCTATGAAGCCATGTAAAAGTGCCTAAAGCAGTTTCGTTAACTGGCGGCATATGGCGATTCAGAGGTTCCTGATGGACCAACCTTGATGGCGGGGGGTGCGTTAAAGAACGTAGCGTAAAACTGGAATCCATCCTTGATGGTGTCCTCTGTTAAGTCCTGGTACAGAATACGGTAGTCAACGAAGAAGCATATGAACAGCACTCCTGATAAAAGATGAGGAATATTTTGCGACACCAAGGTAGAGTCAGCGAGTCTATAACCTGCACACGAAGCGGAACACACCAAGGAAAAACGAGCAAGATGCAAGCACTGCGCCTTGTCTGAAGCCCATCTTTGAATCGTGCTCGTCGTCAATGTCAACCAAGTAGTATCAACTTGTTCACACGTTCTCACAGCCACGATGTTCGTTAGTGAATGTATGTTTTGCCTACTCATCCATTCGAACATCTTCTTCTGACCCAGACTGCGGGCTACCCTTGAGCACCTTTTGCACAACAACTTGCCATATCGCATCATTCACGCCCTTTGCCTTCCCTAGCTGTTCCTTCAACTGCTCCACCTCTGCCTCGAGCTCGGCAACTCTACTTGTCAACGGGGCTCCCAAAGGCTCTGCTTCAGTCGGCTGAACGAAAGAAGAAAGATCCCGTTGAAATTCAGATTCTGGGTAGTCATATTCACACCGGCCAATTTGCAATGTCTGTCCGAAATGAGTGGTTGATACACTCTTCTGACACAAATGAATAAACTCACCTCGTTCGTGATCGGCAACATCATCGACACCTCATGGAGCTCTCTTGCGTTGACGTCTTTCATCCGATGGAATGCTGCAACTGGCCGCATTGGCATCACATCGCGGGCGTCTGCCATGCTGGCCACGTTCAAAGAGAGACTGATGTGGCCCACAAGGTCCGGAGGCTTGAGCATCGTTGCAAGAAACGATATCGACAAGCCTTTATGTGTAGAGATCGTCCGCAGAAGTTGATGTGATGCAATATCATAGACGTGGATGAGCCCTAATGCTGTCCCAACCAGAAGCAGTGACCCGTTCAATGAGATACAAAGAGCAGTCACAGGCTGACCAAGGTCAATAAGTCGTTTTTGCCCTGTTGTGCTGTCCGCATCGAAGCGGACGACGTCGGATGCACCTGCGCCCCCGATAGCTTCGATAAAGGGTCCTGCATTATTTTTGATTTCGCGTTCGCGAAATAAGTTTACCTGATAGACGGATCCATCAGGTGAGGAGGCGAAGAAGAGACGTTCAGTGATGTCCCAGACAATGCAACGTATCGGCTTTGGAAAATGGAAAGTCGTTATCAAGGATTGGGTGGCCAGATCCCACAGCTAATCTTGCTGTCAGTCGCGAGACCAGCCAGTTTGACAGTCTGGTTACCTTTACTGTGTGGTCGAGGGATCCAGTCAATACGCGACACATCGGAAATGGACCTAGACCGCAGACGACATCCGTCACTGGGAGAGTGTGGTCCGATAGTGTGAATTGTGGAAGAGGGTGGTCGTTTTGGAGGTCGTCATCGACCAATCTGCGGGGAGGACGGGATTAATTTACAGGACTATTCTACTCCGAGAAAATCAACACAGACTTCGACACTGACCAGACGCTGACACCAGAATCTTCACTGGCAGACACCAATATCGTTCCGTCGTAGGTGAATCTTAGCACGCTCACTTGGCGATAATGAGCATCCCAAGAATTGTAGAGTATGCCCGACGCGACCTACTATCCAAAGGGTCATGACATGGGGCATACTGAGAAAGATGAATCGAAACGCGCCTCCCAGAGGTATATCCGTCCCTGACTAGTACCACCAGCGCAGTACCTTGCCTTTTGATCCAATGCCAGACAAGTCAGCTTTTCCGGTAAAACCACCTTCAGGGCGATCTGGTCCTGTTCGTCGATAGTCAGTTATTGGCAGGCGACCCTTGGGCGACTCGAAATACACGCCTTTTGAAAATTATAGACATTCAAAAGGGCCTTGTCTGATTGTGCTGCGAGCATAATTCCTCCTTGACCATCCTTTGTCTCTACAAAGGCGCTGCAATGTGGTGTAGAACTGGTTTGCTTGAAGGAGGAGAGCACATTGCTTGTTTGGAGGTCATGCAGGACGAACGCTCCTGGTGCTGAGGGTGGTGCTGATGGCTGTGGTGCCGTGGCGCACAATACGACCTCCTGGAGACCCATAAATTGGTGCTGGATACTTGCCAGCAGGTGATCGTTGCCGCACGGAGGATTGCTGGAAATGTAGAGAAAAAGATCGAGCGCAGCCACACAGCAGGTCATGCTGGACGGCGACCACGACCCACCTTGACTCGTACGTCCATCTGCTCGTCCCCTCGAGCAAATTCCATCTAATAGCTTCCAGCTTTTCTTTTTTTTTTCCGACGAGACCATGGCCACGAATCTCTACGAGGCATTGGGCATTAGCCGCAATGCGACCACAGAGGATGGTATGCTCATGACATCCGCTAGACGGCGTCTATAATACTCAAACATTGTTCAAGTCCGAAGGGCCTACAGGAGAAAGGCCTTGGAGACCCATCCTGATCGCCTGCCCCAAGGTGCCTCCCCAGCTGAGAAATCCGCTTCTGAAGACTTGTTCCGCAAGGTATGCTACCCACCCTCACTATCATGCTATCCATACCTCACCTATACCACGCCGTCAGGTAAATAATGCATACGAAGTTCTGTCTGACCCTCAGAGCAGAGCAGCATATGATCAACACGGCGTCTGGCCCCCTCCAACGCCCGCCCCCCAAGATCCCTTCCCCCATGGACCCCACGACCCCTTCTCGGGCCCCTTCTTCCGCGATCCCTTCCCCCAGAACTCCTTCTTCCGTGGTCCTCGCATGGATCCCTTCGGTGGTTTCGGGTTCGGGTCACGACCCGGCCCAAGAGACTTCACTGACCCATTCGTCTTGTTCGACTCGATATTTGGAGACCTTCACAGAGCGTTCGAGGTTGATCCCTTCTTTGATGATTCATTCGGACGCCACGGTTTCGGGTCGAATCACTTTGGCAGTGGCTTCTTTGGCGGTGGTTTCACTCCCATGCCATCTTCTTCATTCAATTTCAGTGGCGGAGGTGTGCGGGGCAGCGGGATGCAAACACTCAGCAATGGCGGAAGCGGAGGGAGGTGGGTCTCTGAGAGTTGGACGAGCTCCAGCATCAATGGCATGACGCACACCAAGTGTGTGCGCAAGGACTCGGATGTAGGGCATTCGGATTCTCCACTTGTTTCTCCCTGTCATATTGACGACGTCGTAGGGCAATGAACACGTTACCTATCGGTTCCCAGACGGAACCGAGCGTCGCACGATAAACGGTGTCGAGCAGTCCACCTCCCAGCCTCCGAGGGCCTTACTCACGGGTGCTCCTCCACCACCTGCACCACCTGTCTCTCATCCGACCCAAGTCGCTACCATGCCCCCTCCTCCTCCCTATTCCGAAGCGGTTGCTCAACCACCTTACCGTTCACGTTCATCGAGACATCACGGACATCACGATGGTCATTCTGTCGATAGACGTGAGCACAGAGACAGACATAGACACGAGCACGTGTCACGAGATAAGGGAAGGGACCGAGGTATGGAGTATGAGACTGAACAGGGTGGGCATGATTATCGTGATGATGGATCTGGGCATGACGCGCAGAGCGGCCCATCCTGGAGGTTTTGGTCCTGACTAAAACTCGGTAGATTACGTCTTTTTTTTACATTCTGCTTGCTTTGAGTTTTACTTCGCGTTACTCGCTTAAGTTTGGATACCACGACCTGGTGGTCTTGGATTGTATGTACTGTCCCACTGTCTTGCCCTTTTCCATGATCCTTCAGAGCAATCGGAACTCTGTAAAGTATAAATATGCTCACTGTTCTCCTACTTTCTTTAACTTGATTGTTTTATGAAGTCTTCGCAACATTGGGAGGATTGATCAAGTAACTTAGTATATACTCGTGCCTACTGGGCGTAAGTTACATGCATCTGGGACGACATGGACACTCTTTGAAAAAAGATTTACAATCCTTCAAAGAAAGATAGGTCCTGTGCTGATAATCCACCCGTCTGTTTCGGCTTGATGGGTTGTAATAATCCGGTATTTGAAGCTGTGGAAGGAAGAGAAGTACCCAACGACGAGAACGTAAGTATGGGTGTAGATGCGGAAGGCAAAGGTGGTGGGGAGGGCTGTTGTTGGTTCCTCGAACCAAGTCTCTTTCCTGGGCCGCTCGCGATTCCAAAAGGCGGACGCAAGGTGACCGTCGCTGGGGATGATACCATCGAACCCATCCCAATGCCCCCAACCACATCAAGTGGTGCGGGCAAAGCCACCAAGCCACCACTCAGAGTATCGCTATCACCCAACAAATCAAAACTCTCCTCTCCGATCAATGGCTTCGGCGACGTAGATGACGACGAAGGTGGTGGAATTGCATTTACTTTCCGTTCATCTGATTTAGGTGAGTTTGGCCACAGTAGCCCCCCGCGCGCTGCCGCGTGGTTAACGAGGCTCTGCGTGCGCTGGTGTTCTGCATTGCTGACAGATGGCACCGAGAACGCGCTATTCATGAGGCTGGTATGATCCGTTGGTGAGGCGAATGTCTGACTCGGGGTATGGGCATGGTAAACACGGGAGGGAAGAGTATCGATACGGGGTGGTTGCCAGTGTTGAGATTGAGGTTTGATGGGCAATGGAGGTGGTGACGGTGTACGCTTCCTATTCTCACCTCGCACGACCGAAGGTGGAGACACAAAATCATCAAAGCTATCCAAGGACGCAGAAATAGAAGATCTCGTAGAGCATAACTGATCTACTGAGGTTTGAGATGTAGGACTTAATATTGATGATGCGGAGGACGAGCTCGGGTAGTGTGTGTGCTCGTACGTACGATGAGGAGGTGGTGAGGGGGGTGAGGGGGATCTTCGAGAAGGGTATGAATCTAAAGACGGAAATGGCGGAGCTGAGGGCGGAAAGGATTTAAACGCAGTGAATTCGTCGTCGGAGTCATAAGAGTCAGGGAACGAAGAAGTATCAGTGCTGCGCATCGTGGATGAATGACTAGGTGCTATTATCGACGGGAAAGCACTTGGTCGGGGCGTTTGTGGAGGAGAAACCGGTGGTGGGGGGAGGAGTGGTGGAATAGAGAGTAATGGAGGAACCTTCTGATGTGGCGGAAGTGTGAATGAAGAATGAGGCTGTGAGTCGACCTGAGAGCTTGGTTGGAGTCCTGGCTGTATTAACGGTGTGCTCGACTGTCCAAACGCGGTTGGCGTTGTTGCTACATGTTTGAGAGATAAAGGGGGGCTTTGTGTACGCGAAAATGAAGCCGCAGGCTTCGGTGATAGTGGGGGAACCAAGGCAGGAACATTAGGCGTATGGTTTGCACTTCCAATCACATTCACACCACCCAAGGTTCCAAGCCCAAGTGCCGAAGTGGAGCGGGATGACAATATTGATTGCTTGGAAGGTGGCGGAATCGGAGGTGGTAATTTTGGCGGAAGAGGTGACGAATTGTTCGCACCTGAAAGAGCGTCCAGGGTACTGTCGTTGATGCCTTCGTCAGGCGGATCACTTGCACTCGGCACGATGTCAGAGAGGAACTCGAGGTCATCGGAGGAGAGCGCCAAGGAACTGTGCTGAGCGCCTTTTATGCGCGAAAACCGATTCAGGAAACGTGAAACAGCTGAAGGAGCTGGTACAGTTGCTACCACGTCCGGAGGTGGCGGTGGCGGTACGGAAGGGGTGGATGCGTTTGGCGGGGATGCAGCTTGCGAAGACAGTGGATGAGGAACAGACTTGACACTTTCTAGACTTGACCTTGCAGGGGAGCTAGATCGTCTGCTGGGTGTCTCGACCGGAGCAGCTTGGATTGAGGACGCCCTGCGGTTCCAAAACGACAGCAAGCCACTGGTAGCTTTCCTCGGTTTCGACTCCTCGACTGTGCTAAGACGATCTTCCCTTTCAAGAACTCTCCACCCAGCATGTGCCGTATCTGGAACGACATCTTGCCTGACTTTGATGGATTTCTCCCACTCTAATGATCCTTTTGAAGCTAACAAGCGAGACAGAGGACTGCTGGCCGACGTAGGCAAATGACGTGTCAGTTTAAGTGCTTCATTCATCGCCTTTGCGGTCGCGGTTGCTGGAAACTGCACAATGGGTGGCAGTGTCGAATCAGCGGGAACTAACTGAGCAAGAAGCGCGGTGCTAGGGGAGAACATCAAAATAATTACAAAATGTAAACCGCCAAGACGTACATGTCTGCAAGATCGTCGAAACCCGATCTCCAGTTGTCCTCATTGCTGGTTTCTGGCGCTGGCCAAATATCCTGTGAGACTTGTTGGCAATGACGAAGCAAAGAATCTAGGAATTCTGGAGGCTGCACTAGACTAAGGAATGAACTGTAGTGTACGTTTGTAAAAATGCCGTACCACCGCGCGATTGAGCTTCTCTTTCTCCTGGCGAGCGACTTCCCACTGGTCAGGGGGTTGAGTTTCTTTGGGATTAGCCTCGGAAGAGGGTGTATTGCCCCACGCCATGCCCCAGTCATTGTCGGGGGGATGAAGGACAGCGCCGAGATCCTCCTCGTCAGATACACGTGCAATCGATGCGATATTGTGAAGGACTGCATCAGTTGTCTCAGGCACGGGATCGAAGGAGTCTGATGGAGATGGTGTGGAACGAGTAACCTGGTGATCCGAAACGGAAGCGCCTGTCGCAGAAGGTTCTGTGACAGCTAGTGAAGACAGTTGAGAGATGCCACGCTGGTCCTGTGCAGTGATGTCCTGTTCCGAAGAGTCCTGCGACTGAACGATCATGGTGGAGGGATCCCAGGGCGCATCACCCTGAAGCCAAACTTGGCCTGCAGAGGTCACTGTTGTGGGCCATTTTGGGGATATATCCGGAGACCAAGATGAGATGGCAATATCAGCTTCGTCCCATGGGTTATTGTCCATCGCGGTGGTTTATAGTCAAGGACTCGGAAGGTCACTTTGACAGTACCACGTGATCTGACAATGTCATGTGGATCTCGGTTTCTTCTCTCCCTACCACCTCAAGTGCATTCTCATGCCCATGGACGTCGTCAACGACGGCGAAAACATCCTGGACTGGAATGAAGACCGCGTTCACCAGTGGCTTACTGCTCTGGGATTTCCACAGTACGAACACCAGATCAGAGGTACCCTGGCTCAGCTCGTAGCAACTACAGCTCACCTCGTGCTATCCAGAACATAACATCTCGGGAGACGTTCTGTGCATGCTAGATCCAGAGACTCTCAAGGCAGTCGGAGTCACCACCGTCGGCCAGAGGTTAGCCATCCTCAAAGCAATCTACCAAGCCAAGCTCGCATACCACATACCCATCGACTCGGATCACTACGTTCCTCCTTGTATGTCCACCTCACCGACCAGCTTCTTTATGTTGACCTATATCTTGCAGCCGAAGCTCAAGAACGTGCCGTGTCTGTCCGGAAACTCAATGACCTCGTCAAGGAGCAGGGTGGGTACCTCTCCTTCGGTCTTTCTTCATCCTCATTGCATCCCGAATCTATAGCTCAGCGTGTTTCTCATCTCGAAGAAGACAACAGACGTCTAAAGGATACTGTCGAACTGTTGCTCGAGGAATTCAGCCAAGTTCGTAATCCACAACGATCGGTACGACCATTTTAATGACACCAGGCAGACTGTTCACCACTCTCGCAAACAGGATGAACAGACATTAAAGCGACAGCCTTCCTTCAAGTGGGCTCAGTACGTAAATCCTGCAAAATCTCCCACAAAGCCAGAGATAGAGTCTCCGAATCCCTCGCCTCATCAAACGGAACATGACATCTCTCAGGTTCGGTCGACACAGCCTAATCCCATCCAACCTGGCCCTTCTTCATCACAAAGGAACCCACCCTCTACGACCGACTCGCCTAATTCTCAACCATTGTCGTCTGCAAGAACCAATCGGCAAGAAAGTTCAGACAATCTCAAGAGTTTCAAAGTTAGCTTGGAGGACCCGACGTGGAAAGTCTTACCAGCCGCGTTGAAGAAGTATAAGATTAATAACGATACCTGGCAAAACTATGCCATGTTCATATGTTATGGATCGCCTGGTACTCGGCATACCCCCGTCACATTGTCCTCAATCACTCACCATCTGTTTTACAGGAAATCGCATCGAACGATGTCTGAGTTACGATGAGAAGCCGTTACTTCTCTTCCAAAAACTAAAAGACGCGAAGAAAAACCCCGTTTTCATGCTCAAGCATATCAAAGACATACGTTCCCCAATCGTGGTTGCCCAGCAAAAACACGCTCTACGCAAAGCCTCCATTTCATCCGAACATACAAACAGTAACAGTAGCACACCTAGTGCCACGCCCTCTCACCCTAACAAGCCTATCGCTGCTGGCCAGGGCAAAGCAGTTGCCCGTCCTCCGAAGCTCGAGGTGAGTGACCTATCGGCACCAGCACCACCCCTCACAGGCACCACGCCGCAAGCTGGTTGGCCTGAGGTCATGTCACCGATCGTTGAAAATAAATCTGGTGATGATGGCGTGAGCAATCGCGAGACCACCACCTCTACGTTGGTCAATTCAGGACAGACCTCCTCCGACGGCACCAAATCCAGAACAACGACTTTGTACGGATCAACCGAAGCAGAGAGTTCGAAAAGGGAAATACCTCCATCCATGGGTGTTTCATATGCAGTCGCAATATACCCCTATATGGCAGAACAAGAGGACGAATTTGACGTAATCGTGTGCGTGTTCTTTCTCCTTCACGATCTGGTAGCTGTCTCATCCGGGCGCTGCGTAGTGGGGATACCTTTGTCATTCTTTCTCGAGCTCGTGGCTGGTGGGTTGTACAACGGGACCCAACGGGCTCAGGTGTTGTCGACACCGACACCTCGAAACAAGGATGGGTACCCGCAGGTTGTTTATTGGAGACAAATGTCCCGGTCGCATCAGCAATAGCTGAAGCAACAGCAGTAGCCAAGGCCTCCGGATCCTCTGATATCTCCGAAAACAAAACACCGATCTTGCCGTTAAGCATTATATCAACGAGCTTCCCAGGCATAGCGTTGATGGACTACAAGAAGAAAGGAGAAGAGGAGTTGGATCTGGCAAAGGACGATGCATTGAGGGTGTTCAAGCGATACAACCATTGGTCATATGTGTGTTTCCGCTACTTCGATTGTCTCTGAAGCTAACCACTCTTTGTAGGCTGTCAAGGAGGAGGGTGGTGATCGTGGGTGGGTACCTTCTTGGTTCATTGGGAAGGTGCCGACCCCAGGTGGTGCGCCAACAACGCCAAGCACAAGCACAGCTCCTGCAATGAGTAACGGACCGTCCCTCGATGCTGATGTCCCAACCCAATATCAGGTTTCACCAATGTCGTCTGCATTCCCTGGCCCGCAGACTCGCGGACTCGCATGACGAATTGTACTGTCATCAGGTGTATCTATGTTCACGTCTGCTGCTTTCTCAACGATTTCTCTACCCCTGATCTCTCGCATCCACCTAATACTCATGACAACAAGCCACCGTGTCGGTCGCATCGTCATCTTTCGTTCCTTGTCAATGCTCACATATTCCACACGGACACATACCTTGTTCGTCCCCTCTGTCTTGAGAGTACAACATTCCGCTTACGCACTTATTATGACACGATTTTCTCTTGATTCAGACGATCAAGATGCAGTATGGGTCCATCTCTCATTTCCATGTCAACCTCTTGTCCGTCGTCAATACCTTGTATCATATAAATTTAATGATCCCTATTACGAACATTCTGTACGAAGATGGCTGATGGAGTCCATAGATCAAATGACGGCGTGAATTTGGTTGTTGAACGTGTTGAACCCACTTGCTAGCCAAATAACGGTGCTGTTTCTATTGATAAACTTTCAACACCTTCATCAATAGGGAGAGGTACCACCCCGTTAGCCCCCAGACCTCTAGTTTCCCGCCATCAATTTCCGATTGTCCGCGTGTATTACTTGACTCCCACGGACCGCCGGGTGAAACAAGGTCCGAAGCCTCAATGGCCCAGTATGGCCTTCCACCACGGAATTGATGAGGCTTGAGCCGAGCGCGCGAGATGAAAGCTGTGAGGGGCAGATGGAAAATGGTAGCTACCTCGGGCTGTGATATCGTCAGCGAAGCGAGGGATATAGACGGGAGTGGGGTATCATTGTTATCATCGAACGCATCCTGGCTCTGGTAGGTATTTTTAAATCCCAAGTCGAGAGCAGTTTTCCCGGAGTGGGTGTGTGATTCATGGCTCGAGAGAGACGGCACGTTTCCACGCGGATGGATGAAACCCTAGATGCAGGAAAGTTCTCTGTGGGCCAGCACCAGTGTTGGACCAGATAAAGGACGTACGACGTAGGGCCACACTCGGAGACCTCCCAGGCTCAGTTCGGCAGGACCGAATTGCCCCAGGACCTCAATCTGACCGGGGAGAACACCCACTTCTTCGCGCGTCTCCCTCAAGGCAGCGGCCAGAACAGACGGATCTGTCTAAGTGGGGGATGAGCACACGGTCCATACCGCTTACGAGCACCGACGAGTGCAGATCATCTTCATATACCTTGTCCACTCTCCCGCCTGGAAAGCTGGTTCCCGAGTCAGAGTAAGGAACTAATACGCCAGCATCGCTCCCGGCACCCACCTTACTTCGCCGGCATGCGTCCTCAGCTTCCCTCTAACCTCGAGTAGCACGCCGGGCGTGTCGTTCACGTTGCAGAGCGGGACGAAGACGGCTGCGTGTGGTTCCGTCGGGTCTGGGGCGATGCTATCCTGGTTCACCGTCCCTGCGAGGGCATCTCTTATCTTTGCGAGCGAGGCGCGAGTGAACGGGGCCGTAAGCGAAATGATGGAAGACGATGGCGCGACATTCGGCAGTGTCGCGGTCATGAACGTTCTGGACAACATGTTGCCATTCTGTTTTGCGAGCGAGCGTTGAGAGGGTAATTGAAGGTTAAAATAAAACTGTAAACGTCTGATAGCCGAACCGAACAAAGAGAGTGACCGACTCCTCCATATAGAGAACTGTCCCTTTGACCGTATCGACAACAAATGGATGCCGTCGAAAAGGCCAACGCAGAACGTCAGAAAAAATGGTGAGCCTTTTTCTGCTCGCTCTCGTGTGCCATCCTGATCGTCTTGCGCGTATCACAGGGCCAAAGACCAGAAAATCGGTGAAGGCACTTACGCCGTTGTCTACAGAGGCCCGTCGTTCCGCTCATACCCTCGCGTACCCCTCTTGATCCTCATTTTACAACCAATAGGTCACGAAGCATCTACTTCAAAGAAGGTCGCCATCAAAAAGATAAAAGTCGGGCAGTTCAAAGATGGCCTCGACATGTCTGCCATTCGCGAAGTCAAGTATCTTCGTGAGCTACACCACCAGAACATCATCGAGGTAACTCTCTCTTTGTATGTTTCCCTTCAATACAACGCCTACCGGACCACTAGCTCATGGATGTATTCTCCTCGAAAACAAACCTCAATCTCGTCCTCGAGTTCTTGGATAGCGACCTCGAAATCATCATCAAGGATCGCACGCTCGTCTTTTTGCCTGCGGACATCAAGTCATGGATGGCAATGACCTTTCGTGGATTGGAGTTCTGCCATAGGAATTTCATTCTCCACCGGGTGCGTCTACTATCCTTTTGATAATTCCGCTGCGTAGGGCAATCCCGGTATTTTAAACGTCGTGTTGGGCTGACGCGCCCACCTGTATGACGATCGTATAGGATTTGAAACCGAATAACTTGCTCATCGCCTCCGACGGGCAGCTCAAACTCGCCGACTTTGGTCTTGCAAGAGACTTTGCAGACCCGGGATACAAGATGACATGTCAGGTCATCACTCGGTTCGTTTCACGTCCCCCCTCCCCCACTCTGACCGAGCATTCACATGATGCTCACTTGGACCGCCGTGTTTTTCAGCTGGTATCGACCCCCCGAACTTTTGTTTGGCTGTAGATACTACGGTACCGCAGTCGACATCTGGTCCGTCGGGTGTATCTTTGCAGAGTTGATGTTGCGCACGCCATATCTCCCTGGCGAATCAGACATGGACCAGTTGAAAACCATCTTCCGGGCGCTCGGAACGCCGACAGAGGAGGATTGGCCAGTGAGCGTTTTTTCTTCGCTCCGTCTTCTTTCGGCATGAGCTGATCGTCGCAACCCGTGCGCATACCCTGGTACATCCCTACCAGGGCCACACTAAACTCCCAGATTACGTTCCTGTAGGACAGTTCCCTCGCACCCCTCTCCGTGACCTCTTCACCGCGGCTTCGGGAGACGCCTTGAACCTGCTCAGTAGATGCCTCACGTACGAGCCACGACGACGGATCAGTGCACGAGAGGTCTGTCCTTGCCTGTTTCGAGAATCATATCTTTTGTATAAATCCTTATCTTATCGTACAGGCCCTTCACCATCCTTACTTTACATCCCTCCCCTACCCAACACATCCATCTAAACTTCCCAAGCCTGCTTCCGCCCAGTCCCGCCCTCTCGAAGAGGTGGACGGAAATGTGGAACCATCGGGGTCAGGCCCTGGCGTCAAAGCTGCTCCGCCGAACAAGTTGAAACGTAAGCTCTCATCACCGATAGATGGTCTACGACCGTTGGCACGCAAGTTGGATTTTGGAGCGTTGTGATGATCATCGGCTGCTCCATCACTCACGCATCCGTTTTGTAATAGGGACTGACAATCCCTTTGTGACGTGTGTATGTGTATAAATGTAATGACAAAATTCCAGCGGTATTGTGGCGGCAAGGATGAAGAGCTCTGGATTGAGAGCAGAACACAGGTTGGAAACAAGACTGAGGAATAAAGAAACCGCATCGACATCCGAGTACCAGTATAAGGTAATATATTTTAACGAGGCGCATCACAAATAGAACATTTGTCTGCAGCGCTCGCAGGATTGGAGAGCGAGCAGACAGAACATATCCATGTACCACTCTCAACCTTTGGAGGTGGTGCTAGCCCAGCTGCAGACCAATCGAAGCCCTTCGGTGGGGTAGACGGTGGTGCTGTTGCAGCCGGAGTAGACGAGGTTTGTACAGGCATAGGCGCGGGCGAGGGGGAAGAGGAAACTGTCGGCGCTTGCCGGGGAGCATCGCAAATCGTGCACTTTTCCTTCGCATCTGCAGGGTTCTGCAGGCCACAAAGCGAACACATCCACGTCTGCGCCAAGGTGGTGGGCGCTTTCATCCCGGCTGCGGTCCAATTAAACCCATTCATAGCGCGTACTGGCGCAATGACGGGAGTGAACTCGTAAGTGGGGAGGGAAGTGACAGCCAAGGAAAGCACGACGTTGCGTGCCGCGGAAAAGCTAGGACCAACGGGAGAAGAAGAGGTTGTTCCAACACAGAACGTATATTTAGGAAGCTCGTCAACATCCATCGCAAGAGCTTCTTCCTTTGGTGGTAATTTGGCCTTTGCTGGTGCCCCCATGGCGGGTGGGGGTACAGGCGGGGGTGCAAAGAACGGTCGAAGGGGTGGTGACGGTACAGCGTCCGCACTCTTGACCTCTACTTTGTCCGCGTGGAAACTGTACCGAAGCTTGG
>JBBPQZ010000341.1:0-17664 GCA_038092795.1 Boletus rubissimus
GTGCATACCTGGTCAACCGACCACTGGACTACGTGAACTAATTTGCAGGGACGTTCGTCCGGAACATTGGACTCAGCGAGGTCGGCATCGAGCAGAACCCAGATTGCCCCTTCCCCACAAACCGTGAAATCAATCACAGGCTTTCCAAAATCATAATGCCGGATATCCGGTTGGTCGTCAGTTGCTGCCAAAATGAACTCGAAAATCGCTGTCGCTCTGCGAAACGCAAGCTTCCCGTCAATGAGTTCCTTGCCGTAATAGTCGAGGCTTACCCAACCACGCTAAACACGATGTGGTTTTCGCCCTCGGAGAGAAATGAGCTGATTTTGCGAACAACAAAAACGGTCGCTGATGTATTGAATGTTTTGTTTGAGCCTTCCAGGGGTCTGTGAACCTCAGAAGCCTCAGGTTCCAGGCTGGCATCACTTCGTTGCCTCTCTTTTCCTGCATTTTCCTTCCTGCCTCTTGATCTGACCGCTCCCGCGTCATCGTAACTTTCGCCTAGTAATTCGTGTCTTCCGTTTTGCGCTGTAACTCTGATGAAAGGCTCAACAGCAGCGAATATAGTGACATTCCGCTGCAAGCGCCCCGCCATCCAGTCCCAAATCTTAAGCTCAAGATCTCCTCCTCCAGAAATCAAGCTCGTAGGAGATGCCGCGGGGATGTGAATGGCTGACACATATCTTATAGGTGCGAGATATAAGCACAATGACGCAGGAAAGGAGAAGAGTCTTTACTTCTTGTGACCTAAGCAATAACTCTCAATGGTGTAGCCCTCAGGATACCAGCTAACTCGAATGTGCTCGTCCCGATCGGCTGTTATAATAAACTTCTCATCTGGTGTAAGCAGACAACTTGTTAAAGGAGATGCATGGCCTAGTATTAGCTCTCCACTAGATGGGTTCTCGTGGGAGGCGAACGTTCCACAAGCACTCTTCTCTCCGTCTAGCTTGTTGGTAGGATGGAACGTATACCTTTGAAGGAGATCAGGGAATCTCCACGATCCACGACTTATAGAGTAAAGTTCACCTGAAAACGTCACCAAATTTATCAGAAACAAGAATGTCCGTACTCCTGGAAAATTCGATAGACGTTGGCTTTTTCGGTAGTCCTCTGTGCTGTTCGTGTCAGTAGGGCTCCTTAGGGGGCTTTAATCGAATAACCCCACCGTGCACTCAGGAGAATAAGCGACTCGAGGTCCCATATCTTGAGTTTCTTATCGTCCCCAGTAGTGGCAAGATATCTTCCATCTTTGCTCATTCCGGAACAACGGATAGGCCCACTTTTGACGATCACCTCTTCATCCTCTGGAGCGAAATTTGTAGTTGAATGGAGTATGCGCCCACTTCTTCATGCTTCGTGACTCGTTGTGCGGAATCGACGTGATATCGTGCTTACTGTGTGTCTAGCACCTGAATATGGGGTCCTGACAGAACTACGATCCGATGAGGATTACTGAACAATTTCGTGTGAGGATATCGAGGCATGGAAGCGTATTACCGTCCACGTGAGTTGATTGTTGTTCTGTCTACGTACGCTTCACTAACATTATTACCAAAACTCCTGTACTCGATACATTCACATATGGATTCGTACTCAATGTAACGTTTCAGACCACCCCTTTGTAACCGAGTCCACGTCCGCCGTCTGAGCAAGCAAGGTTTGTACCGACGCAGATGGCACTCCCAGGTCCTTGAAGAGTCTGCTCAGTGCTGACCGATGTGAACACTGAACGTGATCAAATTTCCTTTCTCAGGTTACCAAACCTTGAATTTCGGCTCGGCTCGGTTTCAATTCTTGGACTGTATCCACCACCATCATGGCGGCGAGAACCCCTTTGACCTCCCGTCCGTTAGACTTACTTTACTTCACGTTTTTTCTGGCAAGTCGTCTATTGATTAGTACCTAAATTGTTGGTTGAGCCGTTCGGACCCGTCTAGATCCACCTGCCTGCGTCTCTCTTGCTCGACTGTCAACCATTATATCCTCCCAATATTGTTCCTAGCTTCATCAAACAGCTTCCAAAAACCTATACTCAGCTCTCCGCTGACCCGCTGATCAGTGGCGTTATGGGCTACACGGGTGAAAGCACCAACTTCCTGTGGTTCAAGACGTTCCTCTTCGTTGAAGTGTGAGCACCGCACCTCTCTCGTGGCAGGACACCCACCTTATTTCCCATTTCCCAGATTCTTTCAAGTGCCTGTATTTATCATTGGCATACGAGGACTTTGGAAAGGCATGCATGAATTTCCAGATTTCCAGCATTCAGTCATGTTTTGATGTATTTTGCAGACTCTCGTTCCATCTACCTTTTGATGCTCGTGTACGGGGCCTCCACAGCAACAACTACTCTGCCTTGTTTGACTGTTTTACTCTCCACACCGACAACAAGTGCACAAACTATAGCTGCAGGTGTTCAGTCCATTACGCTGTCCCAGCATTTCATGTTGCTCTCAAGCTATTTTCCCTTCTTTCTACTCCCATTCTTTATGGCTGTAGACATGGCCCTTAGAATTGCCAAACTTCTACCAACTGGTGTAATGATGACAGCACAAAAGAAGGCTCAGTAGTGGTAGGGTATTTTGCATATTAGGAAGTCTGTTCTTACTGCGATCTGGGACTTTTGTTGATATGCTGAATGGACACATGGTAGCAGCACATGGGCATGGGTCCACATCAGAATGCAAATGTTAGGGTTTGAATATATATATTACATGGTTTCCTACATGCCCAAATTAGGGTTTGGGTGAACAGACAATTGATGGAAGATGTTTAGACTGGTGCACTTCCAAATCAAGCTAATGTCTAGAGGATGTCAAAATTTGTTTAGGTCCTGTCCAAACAATCCAACTGGTAACTTCAGTTAGTTGGTAACTACACTTAAAGGTCAGAATCTTTACCTCTTTGGGCTAGTCATATGACAACCTCCCAATGATGCCTATGAGCACTGAAAAACATGGGGGAGAGTCATGGTAGAATCCAATTCCCCCTCACTAAGTCTAGTGCAGAAAGTGGCTCACTCAAATATGATAGATCAACAAGGTCATGTTTATCAAGGAAGTCTGGCCATTCAGTCAATGGTGTTGTTGATCTGGCAGCCAGTAAACCTGGAATGAACAAGGGGAAAGCAAAGTCAACTTGTCATTTCACCCCTTGCACATCATGGATTGCTGAGAAAACAGATGAATTTATCAGATTCCTTCTGCTTCATCATCCATCAGCATGCAACCATTGTTAAAGCCTGGCATATACTGACAGAGTAATGCACAGCTACATATCTTGGTAGTGAGACACTTACAAAATGCAATGGTTCAAGTGAAAGATCAATTAGAACTCAGCACAGCTGAGTTTGTATCTAAGTACAGTGAGTGTATGAACTAATGTACATATACATATACTATAGTGTTCAACAACTGTAATTTCAAGGAGAAAATGTACATAAAATCAATTGCTTAGTCCATAGGAAAGGCAAGATTGTGAAATTCCAAACCAAGTTAGGATCTAAACTTCTTGAATTTGACATATCCAAGGTTCTTGATGAACATATCTACAGGGTTATCATTCCCAGAGATATAGAATAGATTGATTTGTTTGAAAGTCATTACTGCATCATATACAAAGTACTTGATGAGAATGTGTTTTGATCATTTTTCAGTGATTGGGTTTTTAGCTATGAATAGTGATCATTGATTGTCACCATAGATGGGAATGAGTTTGAGATTATACCCAATTTCCTTGAACATCTGTTTAATCCATATGACTTGGTGAGAATAATTGCTCAGAGTCATATATATATTCTACTGAAGTAGAAGACAGGTGTTACAACTTCTTCTTTTCTTCATACTTCTCTTTCATCTCAGCTCAATCCATGTACTACTATCAGTTCTAGGATCCCTCATATGCCATATCCTAGGACACCCATTGGACTTCCTTCCTTTTCTCCACCTTAGACTTCTCAGACTTCCTCTGTACCCATGGCATATCCTCTTGCCTCTTTTGTCTTGTTGATTCTCCTGCGATTTGATGGCTGTGTGTTCTGATCTTCACTTATGTGTTCTTTTTTGGGATTCCTTCCATTCCATTATGCATCTTCTTTTGATCTGTAATGCATAACCCTTTCTTTGTTAATCATCCTCTCCATCTTTACTATGGTCTGTGCATGAGAGGAGTACATATTTAAATGACTCGGTTACAACTACGATTGCTAGTTTAGACCTCCTTTGAGCTATCTTGTATCTCATTGCCACTAGCAATCTATTTGCTTCCTTGTCTTCTCTCAACCTTGTCCCATGGTTAGGAAACCCCTAGACCAATACTTGATCAACTCACTCCATGCTTGTCGATACTTACAAGGAATCCCCTTGTTATTCACCACTGGAGGAAATCCCACGTTGGAAGTCTGTGTCATTGCTCTTCAAGTGACTCTTTATCAACAAGGAGTTCCCTCATTATCCACTGCCAAAGGAAACCCCATGTCAGAAGCCCACATTGTTGCTCTCCAAGCCACTCCTTGTTATTGAAGGCCCCTATGGTTACTCCTACCCTGAGTAGTTATAACAACAAGGCTGTGGTTTTTTGTAAACATGAATTCCACAGAAATACACCATTCACTAACTTAAGATAATAACCTATTTGTGAGTGACTGGTGATTTTATCTTGACCCCAGTTAGAGTCAGTATAGGCAATGATGCTTTTGCCAGAATCTCCATCATAAACTAGTGAATAATTACTAGTGCCAACTAAGTAGCAGCAAATGTAAAGAGTTTTCTCAAGATGCTCCTGTAATGGATTGGCTGATTGATGTGCTAGCTATGTTACAGTGTATAAAATATCTGGCCATGTGCCAATCATGAGATACAGCATGTTGAAGCTGGCATATACAGTGGCTCAAAAAATTGTCCCAATATTTGCATGTTTTATACTAAAGGCAATAATTCCCAATAACCACTAATTCTAATCCTAGACTATAAGTGTATGAAATAATATATACATATGTATAAATTTGGTTAATAATAATGAATTCTATGGTGACAGTAATGGGAGATAGAGTGCTATTTTGATGTAGTGACATTATATAAACAATATTAAGTGTTAGCTAGTCAGACAATAGCCAATATCCCATGATCTGACTGAGATACTACTATTTAATATATACTATATGCTCAAAAAAGTGTCCCAATAAGTTATCATTTTGGAATGACTACCATTTCATCAGATGTTATCCAAATCCCTTAATTCTTGCAGTGGGAGAGAGCCAACTGTGTATATATCATTTCATACACTTATAGTCTAGGGTTAGGATTAGTGGTTATTGGGAATTATTGCCTTTAGTATAAAACATGCAAACATTAGAATATTTTTTTGAGCCATTGTATTAACAGAGTATAGCACAGCTACATACCTTGTGAGTAAGACACTTACTGGAAGGCAATAGTTCAAGTGAAAGATCAATTGTAACTTAGCTCTGCTGAGTTTGTATTTACATACAATGAGTATGTGAACTAATGTACATATACATATACTATAGTGTTCAACACTCCCCCTTGTCTGATATACTGTAGTATTTCTAGACATATAGTACATAAAACAATCACTCAATCCATAGGAAAGGCAAGATTGCAAAATTCCAAATCAAGTTGAAATCTAAACTTCTCAAATTTGATATATTCAAGGTTCTTGATAAACATATCCACTGGGTTATCATTCCCAGGGATATAGAATAGATTAACTTATTTGAAAGTCATCACTGCATTGTGTTACAATTTCTTCTTTCTCTTTTACTCTTTATCCATCTGGTGTCTATTCATATACTATACTATCATCCATCCTAGGTCCACTCATTCAGCATGTTCTGCTACATCCACTGGACTACATTTCATTTCTCCACTACTGGCTTCTTTGGCTACTTCTATACCCATGGTGTATTATCTTTTTCTTTTCCATTTGTTGATTCTCTCACATATGCAGGATATGTGTCTTTCACATTTCTGTATGCACGTCCTCTTTTTTTGATCCTATCTTGACAGGCTATGTGCTTCTTCTAGTTTCATATACATAGCTTCTGTGATTTCCTCCAATCTTAATTATTCCAGCCTTGGTCCATGCACAATAAATTACAGTATATGTATAAAGCCTCGGTTTCCACTATGATTTCCTAGTTTAGACCTCCCTTGATCTATCTTGTAGCTTATTGCTCCTAGGTAATCTACATGCTTAACCTCTGTCTCTTCTCACTTTAAGTCCACTATCCATCTTCTGATTTGATGCTTCTTGCTCTTTCTTCTTAAAGGAACCTTCATCTCTTTAGCTAGAAATTTTCTAGGTTAATACTTTGGTCAACTTGCTTCTTGCTTGTCAACATCATTAAGGAATCCCCTTGACATCTACCACTGTAGGAAACTCCATGTTGGAAGTTTACATTATCACTCCTCAAGCAACTCCTTGTCCACAAGGGCCTTAGTGATTACTTGTACCCTGGATAGTCATAACAAAAGATCTAAACTCTCTAGTTGAGGCTACTGCTGCATAAGCCTCTATTATTTCTTCTTGTTTTTCAAACCACCCTGTTTGGAGACTTTATCATCCTGCCCCTGCTGAACCTTCTTCCCCCAAGAATTCAGATGAGCCCTCCTATTTTAGTGACCAAGAGCCAGATACTCTTGCCATCTACATTGAGAATACCCTTTCTGACTGTGCTGTTAATAGACGGGACCATAGTCTAGCCCACAATCTCTTCCACCGCCTTACTATCTCCACAGAACCAGCATCTGCTCCTTCTTCTATTTCCATCCAACCTTTGCATCCTGCTCTTTCTAGCCAGATCCACTCTGTTTCTTCTTTTCTTTGCTTTCCTGCTCATCCTCCTGTTTAGCCTTCTTCTATGCCACCTATACCTTTATCCTCGCCTGTGATGTCCTCACAACCCACTAAGCTCTGCCTTAGCACCCTTGAAATCTTTAATGGCTTTTATGATAAAGCCATATCTTGGTTGAACATGTTACAACCAACCTCTAATCCATAATGAATGCAGGCCAAAGACTATCTTACACAATCCAAAGGACAGAGAGAAGAGAGACGAACAAGGACAAAGGTAGGATTTCAATCCTGAGAGCAAAGAAGAATATAGAATTCCAAAACTAGAGAATACAAGTATGTATCTAACAACTATTTATACTATCTAGGGCTAAGGGTAAGGTGTAAGGGCAAGAGTACATCATAGGGTCAAGGGGTGAAACCAATGGTTATGACAAGGTGGAGGAGGTGTGGATGTGTACTTGGTAGGGGCATGGAGGATCGGTAATAGAGAGATATGATCTAGGGAAAGCAGATATTAAGAAGAGTGATCGCCTGGAGTATCTAGTGATCTGATATAATAGGACAGAAATAAAAGAGAATGGAAGATACAATCGGGAGGATCGATGGGATCGCCAATATATGAAACAACTTATTTAAAGGAATGAAAGGTGATGTGCTCGGAGAGATCCATTAGATCGTGAGGCAATAACGAGGAGAAGATGCAATCAGGAATAAAAACCAATGCATGTGAAATACACTCTATAATAAAATATAAAAGAAGAAGGAAGAAGGCTTGGAATAAATGGAAAAACAAGCTGTGATCTGGAGGATGTGTTAGCTAGAGAAGAGGCTATAAGAGAAGCCATTGATGGAGCAGAATAGTAGCCAAAGGCACTACCAATAAAATATGAGCCACAAGATAAAGTAGCACTGACCAAGATATGTAAGATAAAATATCTAAAGACATAAGCGGAGCGCACTACAGCTACATGCTTAGGAGTCTTGCATAAATAGAAGAAAGCGGGTGAAAGGTTAGCATAAGATTGCTAAGGCCTAGCTAAAACAAATGGAGGATGGCAGGAGTTAGCTAAGGGGCTAGCTAAGATTGTAAATAGAATCCTAGAGTAGGAGTTGGAAAGTAACAACAGGAGCGATCATTACAGAACACCATCTTGTTCTACTTAATGGTAAACAATGCCACATACAACTCTAACCCTAAGAAGATTGCCTTCACCCTATCTTTCATGACTAAGGGACCTGCTGCCACTATTAAGACCATGCTGACAATCTCTGGATGTAACTCCAGAACTCTGGAATTGATAGAAATAAGGACATTGACTTTATTGTATGTGATGTGCCCTTGCTATTAATCGGGTTCTTGTATTTTAGAGTGAAGGTTCAGAGGTGATTTGAAGGGGAACAATAAGATTAGAGGTGATTAAAGGAATTATAGCTGGAGTTCAAAAGTTGGTATCTTAGTCAGAATCTAAGTTGAGTCTAAGTTGATAATCTACAGTGACTTCAAAAACCCTTTCCATATTAATCCAAAATGTGGTGCGCAAAGCGCACCACCAAACAGTGTGGGAATTACACTTAGCATTGGTGGAGTTATAAATAGTACATACTCTTGGCTACAATATTGCCCCCTAGGTCATGTGATTTGGTTCACATGCCAGAGAGATATGATCAATTCAAAGCAGCAATATCATGAAAAGGATTTTTTCACTTTTGAAATAACAAGGGTATTTGGATATTATCAGTACTTGGTATAGCCTCCTTTTGCTCTAAGCACTGCCTGAACCCTTCTAGGCATGCTTTCAATCAATTTCTGACACTCCTTGTTACGAACTACCTCCAAAGAGTCTGATCGCTTCCACAAGGCTCAGGTATCTGCTTGCAGAGTACACGGCTTCTGGCTCAAGGATGAGGGTATGTGGGTCTTTTCCGTTCAACACAGGCTACAATGACCAAGAGGCCAAGGCAATGCCTATAGTGGTAAACAAAGTGGATTAGACTGGGAATACCAGTCGCAATGTGCTACTTTATATACTGTACAGGCGCGCGCACAGACCATGCTATGCGTGGGAGGGAATACCATAAATAGACTAAGTGATCTCACGAGTGTGAGATAGGAAGCAACGGAGATTAACGGGGCTGTGTGAGAAGAGCGGAAATTAAAAGGTCATGGTCACCTCATGGTATAACGTCATTGGTTCTAGGCCTGGTCATGTGAGGGTTACCACAGTCACGTGCACAGATCACGTGACTGGAAAAGAAAAGAAGACAAGGATAAAAAGTTTGAAAATGTTCGTATTATAACACAAGTCTCTTCGGAAGCTAGAAGGTCTTCACCAAAACGGTCACCCAATCGATCTCTTCTTGCAACGCTTCGAAGTTCTTCAAAACAAGGCAAACATCGAGGACTATCACGCCAATACGCTCCTTAAGAAGGCAGTTGACTACCGCATTTACGAGAGGGTCCGGATGAACCATCCCGGACTTGAGTTCGGAATCGATGAGCTCAAAGAAAATTACAGAGCTGTCGGTCGAGCTTACGAGCAAATGGCGATAGAGTGTGGTCCCCCCTCGAACTCTCGTTTCATCCCACGGCCTCAGGGTCGTTATCAATATCCGCCTCCTTCTCAGCCTCCCCCCCCTCAACGTCCGCAGTTTACGGTGGTAGGAACCCAGCCAGGTCACGGCGCTCCCATGGAAATAAGTGTGCAGCAAACTGCACCAACAAGGCCTGACACGAGAACTTGTTTCTTGTGCAATCTCCCTGGGCATATCAAGCCCGACTGCCCTAAAAACCCTTACCGTCGTCCGCCCCGTTCTCCACAGCAGCGTCAGCAGGTCGTATGGGATTACAACCAGGGAGCTTACGTCCTGGTCCCCAAATATTTCCAGGCGCATGTGGCGCAACAATCTCTATCCTGTCCTCTTCCCATTCCCCCGGTTACAGCACCGGTAGTAGCAACGGCCACCCAACAGTTTGTCTCGGATGAAGCCGAGGCTTATTATAGGGACAAATTCGAAGTCAAAGCCAAGCAATGCGCGGCCGAGGCTTTAAAAGGACACAGCACATAGGAGTAGAGGGTTCCTCCGTGCATGGACCTAATTTCGCTTCTTCTTCTTCTTCTTTTACGTTTTGTTCTGAGTTTGATTTTCCCGTTTCCGATTTATCTGCTGTATTATATAGTATGTCTTTGCATTCCGTGAGAGCGTCTCAATCGAGCGCGGCACCGGAATTAAATAATAGTGTGCTTAATTCTCTCCAAAAACAACAAAAAATTAGCTCTATTTATAAACCCCTCTTGTGTGTCATGACTTCCCAGCATCGTGCAACGACATTGTCATTCGGCGGAGAGTTCTCGCTTGAAACTGTCATACGTTGCCAGCGGGATGGTCAGTGGGAATGTCATCGGTTCGGAGCTCTCCTGGACTCTGGTGCCACCCACACGTTTATTGATCAGGACTACGTAATTCATCACAGCATTCCCTTCTTTTCTCTCGATAACCCGATTAAGATACATAACGTGGATGGATCCGAAGGCGCTATTGGCCAAATCCGTCATGCGGTAACCCTGATCATGGAAATCACTGGACATTTCAAGACTATAGACACTTATATATCTAAATTAGGTACACATCGCATGATCATCGGGTATGACTGGCTTTTCCACCATAACCCTGAGGTCAACTGGGTGCAGAAAACTATTTCATTTCCACGCTGCACTCAGTATTGCAAAATTATGGGTTCTGGACCTCCTGCTTCTAATTATTTCGAACCTAGTCCTTCTTTTTTACGTACCATCAAGGAAGGACTCAAAGATCAAGTCCCCAAGGTGTATCATGAGTTCCTAGAGGTCTTCTCGGAACAGGAATCAACAAGAATGCCATTACGAAAGCCTTGGGATCATGCTATAGATCTCAAGCTGGACTTTGTCCCGAAGAAGGGTCGAGTAATTCCCCTATCAGACATTGAAATGGACGAAGTTCATGCATTCATCGACAAAGAGCTCAAAAAAGGCTATATTGCTCCTTCTAAATCACCTCAAACATCTCCCGTCTTCTTTATTCCAAAAAAGGACGGTGGGAAGCGTATGGTCATCGACTATCATTATCTCAACGAGGATACAATCAAAAACTCCTATCCACTTCCTTTGATCCCACAGCTCATCGACCGGCTAAAAAATGCCGACATGTTTACGGCCCTGGACTTGCACTGGGGATATAATAACGTATGGATCAAAGAAGGTGACGAATGGAAGGGCGCCTTTGTTACCCCCATTGGTGCTTATGAACCCACAGTAATGTATTTCGGAATGACTAATTCTCCTCCCACTTTCCAACAAATGATGAACGATATATTTAACGACATGTACGCAGTAGTAATTATTTACATCGATGATTGTATGATATTTATGTCGAAGAAGACTCGGGAAGAGCACGAGGAGGTAGTAAAAGAGGTCCTACGTCGTTTACGCGACAATGACCTTTACGTAAAACCTTCCAAGTGCCATTTCTCGAAGGATAAAGTGGACTTTTTAGGCATGGTCATATCTAAAAAGGTGGTGGAAATGCAGGAAAAGAAGGTCGCTGGAGTCATGGATTGGCCCGTTCCCACATGGTTGAAACAGCTTCAAGGTTTCCTGGGTTTATGTAATTATTATAGATGTTTCATTTCGGGCTTTGCCGAGATCGCACGCCCCTTGAACGATCTTACCAAGAAAGACATTCTGTTCACATGGGGTCCTGATCAACAGATGGCATTCGAAGCCCTTAAGAAGAAATTCACTACCGCCCCACTTCTGGCCTATCCTAATCGGGATCAGGAAGTCAGGGTCGAAATGGACGCCTCGGATATCGCTACCGGAGCTGTGCTCTCGACCTTATGTAATGATGGTAACTGGCGACCTATTGCCTTCATCTCCCACTCTTTTGATAGCGCTGAGCGCAATTACCCTATTTATGATAAAGAATTGCTTGCAGTGATTCGAGCACTGGAAGAGTGGCGCCACTATCTTATTGGTCGCAAACGGTTTGAAATCTGGACCGATCACAAGAACCTGGAGTATTGGAAGAAACCACAGACTCTTAGCGGTCGGCAGGCTCGTTGGCATGCTGTACTTCAGGAATTCAATTACGTTTTTATTTATAAACCTGGTTCTTCCAATGGTCGGGCTGATGCGCTTTCTCGTCGCCCGGATCATGGTGAGGCAGTGCAGGATCATAATGCCAATATTACGGTCTTGCCTCCCACTGTTTTCATTAATTTGGTCTCCCTCTCTTCGGACTTTCTTTCGGAGTTGGAATCGGAGTCCGCTTCTCTTGGAGTGGATGTCGTGAACGACTTCCTTTTCAATGCTAATATGAACATTTTCAAAAATGACAAAAACAAAGTTTTCGTACCTCCGTCTTTACGTACTTGTCTTCTCACCCTATGTCACGATTCTCCTATCGCCGGTCATGGCGGACACTCTAAAACTATTCATACTCTTACTCGATATTTTTCGTGGCCTGGTGTCATCAAAGATGTTAAAACTTATGTAGATAGCTGCCAAGTGTGTGCCCTCACAAAGGGAAAGTCAAAAGCACCGGCAGGAAAACTCCTTCCATTACCTGTGGCCAAGAAACCATGGGAAGATCTCTTGGTAGATTTCATTATGGGTCTACCCGAATCACACTCTTTTACAGCTATTTGCGTGGTAGTGGATCGCTTCTCTAAAGAAGTTGTATTCATTTCCACTTATGATACTTGTTCTTCTTCGGACTTAGCTAAACTATTTCGGGATCATGTTTGGTGTATCCACGGACTCCCCTCCACTCTAGTTTCCGATCGTAGTCCCCAATTCGTATCTGCCTTTACCAAGGATTTATGCAAACTCCTAGGTATCTCTCAGAAGATTTCCACGGCTTATCATCCGCAAACTGATGGCCAAACGGAGCGTGTTAATCGAGATCTCGAACAATATCTCTGCGCTTATGTTGGAAAGAAGCAGCATGAATGGGTTGACTGGCTCAAAATGGCCCAATTCTCCCACAATAATACCGTCACCACCGCTACTGGCTCTATTCCTTTCAACATCACTCGTAACTACGCCCCTCGCATGGGTTTTGAAGGGAGATTAGCTGGTTTCGCAGGAGAAATGGGTTGTTCCCATAAGGAGATAGAAGCAGTGCTCGAAGATACTCGAGACCGCAGGATCGCTTCCACAGAGAAGAATCGTTCTGAGGCCCCAGAGTATTCTATTGGTCAGCAAGTCTGGCTATCTACCGACAAACTCAAACTTCCATACACGGCTAAAAAGTTAACCCAAAAATGGATTGGACCCTACGCTATCACCGCGGTCCTTCCTAACGCCGTCACGCTTAAACTCCCCAATGCTGTCCGCATTCATCCCACAGTCAACATCTCTCGCGTTAAACCCTATCGGGAAACTTTACCAGGACAGCCAAAAGTCCGACCCGATGCGATTGAAGTAGACCAGGAAGGGGAAGAACAATTCAAGGTGGACTATATCGCCTCATCGCGTCTTAAAAACAGGAAGTTAGAGTATTTGGTTCATTGGAAAGGATATGACGAAACCGATCGTACATGGGAATCTGGCGACATTATCAATACTGCCCCTCTGGCAGTTGCCGATTTCCACAAGTCTAATCCTTCTGCACCTCGTAAACTCCGCGGACTTACGGCTTCTTCTTTCACCTCTCTTTTCTCTCCTTTCGAGAACTTTACAGTCACAGACCATACCACGACTCGTCTGGAATTCGAGTCTTAAAAAGGGGGTAGTGTTATAATATGAACATTTTCAAACATTTTCGGACTTGTACTTTTTCCTTTTCCAGTCACGTGATCTGTGCACGTGACCGTGGTAACCCTCACATGACCAGGTCTAGAACCAATGATGTCATAACATGAGGTGACCATGACCTTTTAATTTCCGCTCTTCTCACACAGCCCCTTTAATCTCCGTTATCGCGTTCCCATGGTCGTGAGACCACTTAGTCTAATTATGGTAGTTCATCCCACGCATAGCATGGTCTGTGCGTGCACCTGTACAGTATATAAAGTAGCACTCTGTGACTGGAAACCCCAGTCTAATCCACTTTGTTCACCACGATAGTCATTGCCTTGGCCTACTTGGTCATTGTAGACTGCGTTGTTCGGAAAAGACCCCCATACCCTCATCTTTGAGCCAGGACACGTGTAGCCTGCAAGCAGATACCTGAGCCTTGTGGAAGTGATCAGACTCTTTGGAGGTAGTTCATAACAATTATAGACTGTGTTGTTCGGAAAGGACCCCCATATCCTCATTCTTGAGCCAGGAGTCGTGTACTCTGCGAGCATCGTCCAAGCCTTGTGGAAGTGATCAGACGCTCCGGCGGTAGTTCATAACACCCATAGCCCTGCATAAACCACTGGTGGTCTGTTACCATCAGGGATCATGCATGACAATTTATTCTCTGCCTTTAGTAGTTCAACAGCAGGTCTTTTAATATGTTGGCAATATTCTGGATCAAATATGAAGTCAGCAGGCAAGCTCAACCATCTTTGATCCTTTCTTTGAAACCTTGAATTTAATTCAAATATGCAATCTATGTTTAGTCATGAATAAAAGAGGGTGTTGATTGAGAAGTACCCCCAGACTGAAATTCAAAGCTATGCATGGCTAGCAGACTTTATTGGTTCTGATATGACTACCCCATGAACAAATAAAATGGGCAGGTGGTGAACATGATCCATCAGTTCCTGTGCTGATGGTTGATGGTATACATCATCATGATATCACCAAGATCATTACATCTGTGTTTGAAGATGAGATCTCAACAACTTTTCATATGATGCCATTTGAGGAGTATTGAAAATTTTCACATATGGATGAGCTGGTGAAAGTCTTTGGTAAAGCTTATTCATCACCAGCTTATCTTGAGGTATATCAAAAGGTGAAAGCACTTCCTCATGTGGCAGGGAATGACTTAGAATGAGTTGTTGCCCCACTTATGTTATGGTCTGATGCCACACAGCTTTCAAACTTCAGTGATGCATCACTCTGGCTGATATATCTTTTCTTTGGTAATCAGTCAAAGTACACATGCAGGAAGCCAAAAGCAGTGGCAAGTCATCATGTTGCATATGTCCCTACAGTATGTTGTTCTTTACATTGATGTTCATCTATTGATGTTAGAATGTCAGCTTCTAGATGACTTTCAAAATCAATATAGCCTTTACTTTGAGAAAGGTTCCTTAGACAGTGTGTACACTCATTGCAAATGAGAGTTGATGCAAGCTATATGAAGGCTCCTCCTTGACAACAAATTCATGGATGCTTATCAGTTTGGGATTGTAATCCAGTGCAGTAATGGAATCATATAACATATATTTCCAAGATTTTTTACATACTCTACTGATTACCCTGAAAAGTAGGTTGATGTATGGGTTTGTCTGTTGGAGGTCACTAACACTTTTTCAGAGTACTCCTCACTTGCATCAAGTTCCTTGATATATGTTTGTGTCCTCACTGCTTGGCTGAGAAGAACAACGCATCAAATATGGGAACTTCACCTGACATGGAGATTCAGGGAAGAGTTCATGTTGACAATATCATATGTCGGAAGAAGATTTTGAAGGCTTGCAAGGGAATCTTCAAACTGGAAGCAAGTATCAATAGTATGCATGTGAAAAACCTACTGCAAGATGAGTCATTGATTCCAACAATTGTGAGTATCCATTATCTCTCATTGAGCAATATTAATATATTATTTTTAGAACAGCTTTTCTGAGTGTCTCTCAAATGTTTCAGAGAGGTTTAACTTCTTCCTAATGTTTGTTGTTGATCTACTATACAAATTCGAACTTGGTGTATGGAAAGCAATCTTCATACATTTAATGCACATATTGTACACTGTGGGTGGGAGTTCAGTACAAGAACTGAACTATCAATAGATAGCCAGATATCATCTCATAAGCATATACTAACTAACCTGTGATTAGATATCATAAAGTTCTGACATTTGGACAAGAAACAATTCAGTGCTTCAATAAGAATGCCTCCACCATGAAATGACTTGTAGTACATGACTTTGAGGACCTCCTACAGATAATCCTACAATGTTGTTCATTATCATTCACTGACAATACTGCCTAGTGTACACTCCCTGTCTTTGAGAAGCTATTCCTTGATCATGACATTCCAATTATTCTTGACCTTCTATTTGACCTTGCTATGTGGCATGCCTATGCAAAACTACATGTTCATACAAAGGAGACGTTTACTGACTTTGACACAGCCACCAGTTATCTTGGAGACATGGTGCGCAAGTTCCAGCATACAACCTATATGACATACCACATCACAGAGCTATCTCAAGAGCATGCTGCATGTGGTCACTACAGAGCTGCATTAGCAGCAAAGCAAGGTCATGGTATATTTACACATTTTGACCCCAAATTGAAGATATTGAACCTCACTACCTATAAATACCATGCTCTCAGTGATTATCTGAACATAATATGCCATTATGAAACAATGGACAGCTATAGCACACAAATTGTAAGTTAAACTCATGTCTTGTTGAAGTCTAGTTTCTTAATACATCATGATACCTAGGGCAAACTTGAACACCACTGCTCAAAACAATGGTACCCTCGCTTAGGTAAGAAAAAAAGTTCCATGGTCAGGAGCATTGCGAATCAAGAGGCAATTGAGTGGTTTATCAAGAAGGTCAATGACACATGGAAGAAACTTGATGAAGAGAACCATCTATGTTCACCATGCCCTCACACCTCATCATTTGAGCACTATCATATACAATGGCTCAAAAAAGTGTTCCAATGTTTGCATGTTTGCACTAAAGGCAATAATTCCCAATAACCACTAATTCTAATCCTAGACTATGAGTGTATGAAATGACATACACACTCTTGGCTCTCTGCCACTGCAAGAATTAAGGGATTTGGATAACATCTGATGAAGTGGTAGCCATTTCAAAATGATAACTCATTAGAACACTTTTTTGAGCATGTATATTAAATAGTAGTATCTCAGTCAGATCATGGATATTGACTATTGTCTGACTATCTACCACTTAATATTGTTCATATGATGTAGCTACATCAAAATAGCACTCTATCTCCCATTACTGTCACCATAGAATTCATTATTATTAACCAAATTTATAATAAGCCTAATTTCTTGAAATTGGATTAATCTGATGATAAAGTCATATTGAATACTGGCCCAAATGAGTCTACCATCAGTGTGAAGATGATTACACTTGATTCTACCATGGCCAAGTGGTCTGGTGACTGTCCACCCCTAATAATAACTTCTAGTAGAGTGGATATTGAAAATCTTATGGACTTTTGATAGGCCAATATTGCTTCCACAGGGCTGAAAATTGTCCTGAATGTTAAGGACTATCATATCATTGAGTATACAAGCCAACTGTATTGATTCTTGTGTTACACAGCTTCATAACATCCCCTACATAAATACAGTTTACAGACTAGTATATTAGTTAGATTGTTTTGTCCATTTTATTATATTAATGTTATGATTTTAATTATTTCAGGTCAATTATAACGTCATCCATTTAATATCCACACTTCAAAATTCCTATAATCCAACTTCAATGTCTCATACAATATATTAATATGGATGACATATCTATATAGAAGGAAATACAACATGTTATGGAGCTGTGCAACACAAGAATCAATACAGCTGGCTTGTATATTAAATGATATAATAGTTCTTAACATTCAGGACAATTTTCAGCCCTGTGGAAGCAATATTGGCCTATCAAAAGTCCATAAGATTTTCAATATCCACTCTACTAGAAGTTATTATTAGGGGTGGACAGTCA
>JBBPQZ010000342.1:0-17651 GCA_038092795.1 Boletus rubissimus
AAATGGCTGTCATTTCATCAAATCTTATTCAACTCTTATGACCCTTGTACCAATGGAAAGCAAAGAGCATGTATCTCATTTCATACACTTATAGTTTAGGACTAGAATTAGAGGTTATTGGGAATTATTGGATTTAGTGAAAAATAACCAAACATGCAGACAGTTTTTTAAGCCACTATACTTGGCAAGCGATTTCCTCAATATTGAGGAAAAGAAAGCATGGGTATCAAGATATCACCTTTCTTGTTAAAAGAATCATCAGCATTTTGAGCACAAATGGGTTTGTCAAGTTTCATGAGAGGAAGTTTGTGCTTCTGAGCAAAGTCCTAGTCAATGCAGGAGATGTCAGCTCCACTATTGATGAGGGCATGGGTGTTGACAGCTTTTAGTGTGTGCGAGGATATGATGATTTGAACAGGAATTTGCATTGTTTTGGTTGAAGAGATTACATGTACTGTGCATGCACCTGTACAATATATAAAGTAGATACTTTGTGACTAAAATCCCCAATTTAATCCATTTTGGTTACCTTTCATAGTCATTGCCTTGGTCATCTGGCCATTATAGACTGAGTTAGCTGGAGAAGACCCCCATCTCTTCTTCATCAATGGTAGACTGTTACCTTGATTCAGCATCCCTCCTCTACATGCTTTATAGTACCTATCTCGCCAATCTAAATATTATTGCCATGGTGTATGTTCCCTCCATTGATGCAAACCACCACTACATTGCACATTTTATCCACCAAAATGCTATGGAGACCCAGTGTCATCTCCTCATTATCCTCCACCAATTAGATATACTTACCCTTCTCTGTGATCTCCACCACTACCTTCTCACCATGGTCACCCAAACTCATCCCCTCTCCCAGAACTCCATGAGGCCTTGGTCAAAGAAGGCCAATGCTTTCACAAATGTGCTGCCCCTACAATCTCCCTCTTTGAGATTGAAAGACCTCCACCAGTAGAACCTGCTATAGTTCCATGGACTATTACCACACCCATGACCCCTTTGGCATCATCAATGCCCCTTAACTCTGATGAGGACCACCTCATACACTGAATTGAGAGTGCTTGGACTGGAGCCAACAGTCAACTCCCTATTCCAAACTCACATCCACATGCTGGAAACCACTGTTTTAGCTGTGGCCAACTTGGCCATTTCCAACATGATTGTCTCATGCACCAATGCACCACATGCCTTCGTTGGGTACCAGGTCATATACTTATCCATGACAGTGGAGCTGTGAAGATAATGGCACCATGCCTTGAGGCTGCAAATGACCACAAGGAGTTCACAATCATAGATATCATAGTTTCATTTCACAAGTGAGAACAACTAAGAGATATAAAAACAGGGATGCCATTCACTATTGGCATGGGTTTGAAGGAGGATACCTCTGGAGGCATGTTTGGAGGCATTGGTGGTGATGGCAAAGAGGGCAGAGAGATTCAGCATCTGTAGGACCATAGAGGACCCCTTTGGAATGAATCAGGAGCCACATTTGATGATGCAGAATATAATGCGGATATTGTTATTGTGGGTGCAGATGGCAGAGGGATTCTTCCATTCATTGTATTTGAACAGATGGAAATATGTGATGGAATCTATGTGGACATGGCATGGGGCATAAGGGGGTGGCTTCTAGAATTTGGATGAGTGGTAGTCATAGTTTGCCAAGTAAAGAGCATAGAGTTTCTTCGACTGGTTGATAGACTTGGAGAGAGAAGGGTACAATAGGTCCAGTCAATGGTGGGGTTGACTTCCTTTAGCCAAGGAAGTCCAAGGAGAATATTGTCACAACCAAGCAACATTACCATAAAGGTAACCTGGCAGGCAATTTCTTCAATATTGAGGAAGAGAGAGCAAGAGTATTAGATGTTACTGTTCTTGTTAAAAGAATCATTGGCATTCTGAGCATGGATAGGTTTATCAAGTTTCATAAAAGGAAGTTTGTGCTTCTGAGCAAAGTTCCAATTGATGTAGAAGATATGAGCTCCACTATCAATGAGGGCATGAGTGTTGACAGCTTTTAGGGCATGCGAGGGTACAATGACTTGGACTGGAATTTGCATTTCCTTGGTAAAAGAGTTTACAAGTACAGAGGTACACACAGAAAAAGAAGGGGAGACTTGCATCGAAGAAGTTCCCCTTTTTAAAAATACATTAGTTTAAACACCACCCTCCTAACTGTCTGCATGTCTTCATTGTTATCATCTATCTCCATCAACTTGGAAAGGTCTTCATCATCATCCTTTTCAACAATCTTGATGGTGGACTTGTTACCTGTAAAAGTAGGGCAGGTGGTGGAGGTATGGCTGGGCTTTTGGCAGCAGAAACAAAGTTTCTTGTCAATACAATGCTTCTGCTCTTTGGATGTGAGCTTCTGGATGTGAATAACATTGACGTCCATGGTGTCAAGATTCTTGGTAGAGAAGAACTTGAAGGAGGAGGAGAACAATTGGTACTGCTGGTGAGAAGGCTTGGTGTAGTGGCACAATAACTCAGCAGCACACTCCCATTGAGTCTGGAAATGAGCAGCTTTCTTGTACCACTTATTCATGGTTGTAGGAACTTTCTCCATAAACATGATCTTCCTTATAAAGGCAGGGGGTAGTTTGGAAGCAAAGTAACTGATGAGTATATTATCATCCTGTTTTTGAACTTTAAGATATAAAAGGTCAATAAGGGATTGTAAGCACCATTCTTTCTGATAAGAACATCTTTAGTGGCAAGCCAAGTAATGGCATTGTTGACCATGTCATGGTGTTTGAATGTGGTTCTGAACACTTTGGTAAAGTTGTCCCAAGTTCCTATAGTAATGATGCCATTGGCAATCATTTCAAGGTGATAAGTGGAAGCCCAGGTGGAGGTGGATCCTTTCATTATAAACAAGAGGATGAAGGCAACCTTCTTAGGGTCAGAGTTATACATGGCATTGTTCACTGTCAGATAAAACTAGATGGTGTTCAACCAAGGAATGGCCTTATCATAAGACATGTCAAAAGTCTTGGGGGTGCTAAGGCAAAGCTCAATGGGATGAGAGGACATAGTAGGCAAAGGGATGTGAGCAGGGAGAGAAATGGAAGGTTGGATGGGGGAATGAACAGGAGGACAAGTGGTTAGAACCAGGCTGGATATGGAAGGATGCAAAGGCTGGACCGGGTAGAAGATGGAGAGGTGAGAGCAGGATCAGAGGAGATAGTTAGTTGTTGGGACAGGTGATGGGCAAGGCTGTGGTCTCATTGGTCTTTCTATGTAGGTGGAGAGGGTGTCTGATTCTTGATCAGAAAGATAGGAGGTTTCATCAGCAGTAGATTTCTCAGAAGAAGAAGCTTCAGCAGAAGTGGGGCATTAAAGGCCCTATTAGAGGTGATTGAAAAGATGCGGAGAAATAATGAGGAGGTTTACATGATAGTAGCCTCAACTAGAGAGTTTAGACCTTTTGTTATAACTATCCAGGATATGAGTAATCACTAAGACCCTGGTGGACTAGGAGTTGCTTGGAAAGCAACAACATAGGACTTCTGGCTTGGAGTTTTCTAAGATGGTGGATGTCAAGGAGATTCCTTGACGATATTGACAAACGAGGAGTGAGTTGACCAAAGTATCAACCAAGAGGATTCCTTGTTGAGAGGCAAAGGTTCCTTATAAAAGGAAAAACAAAGAGTGTGCAATTAGAAGATGCATGAATAACTTAAAGAAGAATAGATGGAGGCTAAGCAACATGAATTGCCTAGGAAGAAAACAAGATACAGGGTAAATTAAGGAAGGTCTAAACTAGGAAATCAAGTTGGAAACCAAGGCTTTATATACTGTGAGCTGGCATGCATGAACCAGGTTTGGAACAACTAGGATTGGACAGAGACACAGAGGCTATGTGTATGAAATTGGGAGAAGCATATAGCCTGTCAAGTATTGGATCAAAGAAGAGGAACATGCAAGCTGCATGTCCTGCATATTATAAAACAATCAACATATATAAAAGGAAAAGAGGATGTGCTATTAGTATGGAGGCAGGCAATGAAGCCAATGGTGAAAAAATGGAAAGAAGTTCAATGGGTATTATAGGATCTGTTGAATGAGTGATTCTAGAACAGATGGTAGTACATGGATAGAGAGAAGATGAAAGAGAAAAACAAGAGAAAAGAGAAGTCGTAACAGCAGTGGTGTTTTTCCGAGTCAATCTGGGTCCTCACTTGATGCTGGAATGTGCACCAAACTTCAATGGGTATTCACAAACAACAATGAGTGGGGTTTTGGTATCTCCTATGAGATCATTGAAGATGAAAATGGATTCCATCTGGTAGGTGGTTTTGTGGGCAAATAACCTATTTATGCTAATGATATATAGGGCCGGTGGTTTCACAACATCAACTTTATCAACATGCTACAGGAAGGCATGTTTGATGTCAAATCTCCTAGCTGGTTTGGTTTCATCAAGGCCACCACTGATATAAACTCTTCATAGAGTGTCCAACAGCTCACCTGTTCACCATTGCTATCAGCTGGATATACTTCTACAACCAGTGTCAAGTGGATCATGCTAACTACTCCTATCCCCCTCAATTCATTGTGACAGCATGCTGTGACTTTCTAAAAATGCATGCAGTCATAGTGGATTGGATTTCCAACATCTGAATCAAGGAAGTCAAGGCCTTTATGAAATTTTTAGAAGCTTGGTTGCTGAATTTCTGGCAGCAAAGTGGTGAAGACTTACAAACTCTGTTAAAAATGTTGAAGAAATTGCATTCATGCTTCGACATGGCCCAAGTCCTCTCTAAGCCATTTGAACAACCTTGTACTACAGCATTACACTATATGTGGAGAGCTATTGCTACAGTTTAGTCTCACAATTGTCTGCATACAAAGACAAACATAAAGCTGTTTGATGTGTGAGTACACCAAGATCTGATGTGACATATGCAGTGGAGTTCTTGTACAAGTATATGTACATTTTGAATCACCTTGGGCCACTGCAGGTCAAAAATGCCTTGTTTCATAGCTCATTCACTGTACATTGTCATGGTATTGAAGTTCAGCTGTTTGTGTTGTGTTCTGTTTCAGGATACTAGGGTGGCTACTAGCCCCTGGTTTTTCTTTCTTTCTCAATGCTACCTTTGGCCAGTTTACAAGCACACTTGCACTAGGTCTGATCTGATGGATGAGGGAGATAAGTAGCCAGCCAGACAGTTGCCTCAGATATTCTTGCCCATACTGGACATAAGGGAGGGAAAAGGGGGGTCAAAGGGTACTGCATTGATGCAGGGCACTTATGCAATAACCAGTGTGCAAGAAGATGTTCAGGTTATGGTTAGGTTTGAATACATACATTGATGGGTTTTTTGTTACCTGGCCCAAGATAACAGCAGACAAAGGTACAGGCATGTCTAAGAGGAGCCCTTTAACAAAAATATGCATATTCTATCACAATGCAGTTCATGAAGCTTTGAAAATAGAACCATGGCATCTGTCCAATATTGGTCATGTATTTCCCCAAAGTCTTTTCTGATGTTTTTACATGTAGCTTTGACAGGCTGGAGTCTATAAGCAACCCAACAAAGCAACCCACCCAGGCAATATTGGGCAAAGGATTGCCTGGGTTTGTTAGGTTGAATGGGAACATTATTGTAGTAAATAGTTCTGGAAGGGACAAGGATTGTTGATCCTAGAGGGAACTCAATGACAGGATTGAGGTTGAAGGATATTAGATGGTTCCCTTTTGTGGGGTCATAAGAACTACATGCAAAAATAGCACAGAGGTTAATATGCTGGAAGACCAACCAGTAATGATGAAATCAGTGCAGGCTGTTAGTACTGAGGTGTAGGGCTTCCTTCACATGATAGAAAAAAAAACACATATTTTTTTGAATCCACCACAGTGCTATGTACTGAACCCTAATTCATATGTGCTGTAGTTTGACTCAATGGGCTCAGGCAAGGCACATGCATAAGGCAGCCTCAAAAGAGCTAGAAGGGGAGGGACATCCATGATTCCTAACACAGGATCCAGGGGCATGTGCCCTAATCCATATGTGCCACAGTTTGGCTTGATGGGCTCAGACAAGGCAGCACATGTGAGGTGTTATCTTGGTGGTGGCCAATACATGTTGGTGTTCAAGAAGGTGGTGGTAGCAGGTTAGAGGAAGAAAAAGGGAGCTCCTGGGGCTATCACAGGTGCATTGCATAGTAAATGTGGCTCTACTCAGAGCTTTGATTGCCTGGGGCAATGTATAAGCAATCTTGACATTTTTTTGACCAGCCACCTTATTGACACCCTGTTGACATTTCCACATTTAGTTAGGGCCTTGTTGATGCCTTGTTGATGTTTCCACATTTGATTACTTTGTTCATAGGCCTTGTCAATACCTTGTCAATGTTTCCATAAAGGGTGCACTAGGAAAAATAACCTTGGTATATTTGGCTAGGATCAACAAGGTGTTTAACAAGAAATAAGTTATATCATTGTCATGTGATGGCAATTGGGTGATTATGTCATGTCACAAAACACATCTTTATGTAACCACATTGGACCACCAACACCTACCCTTCTTCCACACCAAGCTGTTTCACCACACATCCTACTCCCCTTGTTGTGTTCTTTATAGCCTGATTCTTCACTAGTTTACCATCTGCATATAGCAGTGGATCCAAAGCAAAACAACACATGCACTGGAAAAGATGTTGGGAATACAAACAAAATGAGAGGTGTGTTCCTTTGCATACCTAATAATAACCCCTTCACCCCTTACCTGCTGCATAGAGCCAAGGCAAAACATGTGTGTGCTTTGGCCCAACAAGAGGGCATCTCTGACATTGGGGCTTCCTACTCTCAGCTCAGTGACATGAATGCACTGGTGACTTCTTGTACACAGACTTAATGAGCAACAACTCAGGTCATTCCTTGAATCTGCTGAGCACTGCTGTCTGCAGGTCAAATAGCACCATGTTTCTTACTCCATGTCTATCACCAGGAGGGGGCCCAGCTTTGACAAGAGCAAGATCTCCAACTGTGTAATTGCCAGGTGACATGCTTGGTTCATGGGTCAGCCCTTGATATAGCAGAGAATCACAAGTTAGTTTTTTTGTTTTCTCTTGTCTTGTGGAAAAACATAAAGGTCTTTTCTACCTTTGAATCTGCCTATGTTATGGAAACACCAACTAGATTGCAAACATGTAATCATATGGTATTACAGGATAGTATAAATTCTATATATACTGTCATGAAAATTGATCAGCACTTGGGGACAGATTGTGAACACAAACATCAGGATGAGATGATATAGGGAGTCAAGCAGGGCAAAACTCAAGTGAAGCAACACTCAGGGTGGCTTACCTGCAAAATACATGAATGAATAGTAGGGCCAGGACACACTTTAAGATTCCAATATCATGCTTAGCTCACAGAAAGCTAAATTATTGAAACCAGGCACCAAAGATACTTGTATAAAATGCCAACCATAATACAACTGGGTTGGTGGATTTTTGAACTACTCTGAAACTGTTCCATGTCAATTCAAAAGAATTCACTATTGGCAGTTCCAAGTTTACAAACTGCATGAAAAAGTCATACACTACTTTCTTTGAATATTTGCAGGTAAGTTATTTCTATTTTGTCTATCCATACCACATCCCTGTGATACTATTTCCCCATTTTGTAATGCCATCAGGATAAATGGGCTTGCTGTGGCAGTTGTTTGATCCTGATAATGATTGCTATAGGAAAACAAAGACCTTGGTAGGGAATCTTCTCACTGAGACCACCACAAACCTCCTTGATGGTACTTATATAGCCATACTAGGGAGTGAGTTGGCATTCAAGCAGCCACATACCAAACTTGAAGCCAAGCTATGGAAAGGTATTGAAAATTAGTCATTGAAATGATGGAGTGATAATACGTACATCAGTCTTCTGGTTGAACAACTCAACAGTGAGGATGAAGCAGCTCAAGCCAATCCTTCTAATAGTCTACTGATAAACCTGCTTAGAAAAAAATATCATTTTATACCAAGATATTTGCTCACCTGTTCATCAATAATATTGAGCATGGGCTTGTTGATTAAGTCAACATTCAAGCCTTGATGGCAGCATTGCAGCATAGCATCCCAAGAGCAGTACAGCATCTCTCCAGATAATATGACATATCCCTCAGTGCCCTCCACAATCATCTTATTTTTTCCAGGCATAAACTTGTAGTCACCATCAAAGAACTTGGTCTTTCTGTCCTCCTTAATGCATAGGGAGCCTTTGAATGAGTAGAAAAAATAAAGTGTATGCCCTATTCAAAGAATACTTGCTGCACAGTGGCTACAGCAAGATTACTATACTCCATAATACCAGATGGAACAAACACCTTGGGATATTTTTGGTAGATTATCTTGAGACTGATTGAATTCTCCAAGTTGCCCAGTCAGAAGATAAATTGTAGCTTTACCAGCCACTGACATCACTCACTGTTAATAACCATGGCCTTCTTAGCAGCCTTCTCTGTTGAAATCTTGTCAAGTATTAAATTGACTACATCACTGAATATGACACAGTTAGCAGCTGTCTCCTAACTGGACCCAATGTAGGAGTAATAGACAGCAGAGGGTTTGATGCTGCCCAAGATGTCTGAAACAACAGATTCAGGGTATTTATGTGGAGTGAGATACTTGGTTGCAGCCTTAACAGAAATAATGTCATGTTTATCCATAGTTTTTTCAATGTTTGCATATAGGTGACAACAGATGCAATTGTACCCCAAAGAATATCTATGTCCTTATCCTGGAAGGTGTGAATCTTACAATGGCAAGTCAAGCAGCCTCTGCACCACTATCCTCCTACTAAGAACCATCAGAACCAAGACAAAAGATGACCTTGTTCCAGTGGGTGAGAGTGACACTGCTTACATATGGCCACATATGTCTGAGGCAATCAGAAAAGAGCTTGATACTAGATGTGAGGCCAAGTTCAAGGTGACCAGAAAGCTTGGAGCTTGCTTTGTGGTATTATAGGGGTTGTTTTGGAGGAATTTGGCCCTTCAAAGCAGAGAGAATGTATTGGGTTGTGACATGGTGATCTGTTGATCAAGCATCAGATGCTTTAGAGGTAAACACAATGCAGACATGCATACCAGCTATTATAATTTTTTCTTTCTCTTTTACTCTTTACACATCTGGTATCCATCCATGTACTACCATCTATCCTAGGACCACTTATCCAGTGAGTCCTACATCACCCACTAGACTATATTCCATTTCTCTACCACTCACTTCTTCAGCTACCTCCATACCTGTGGTGTATCCTCTTTTTCTTTTCTGCTTGTTGATTCTCTCATGTACATAGGCTGTGCATCCTCTACATTTCCATATGTGTGTATCTCTTCTTTTAATCCTCTTTGACCCTATCTTGATAGGCTATGCACTTCTTCCAATTCCATATACATAGCCTCCATGATTTCCTCTGATTCTAGTCATTTTGGCCTAGGTCTGTGTATGCTAGCTCGAAGTATATAAAACCTTGGTTTTCACTACAATTTCCTAGTTTAGGCCTCCCTCAATCTACCTTGTAGATCATCATCTCTAGGCAATCTACATGCTTAACTTCCATCTATTCTCCTTTAAATTATCTAAACATCTTCTGATTGTATGCTCCTTGTTTTTCCTTTTTAAAGGAACCTTTATCTCCTTGGCTAGGAATCCCCTAGGTTGATACTTCAGTTGACTTGCTTTTCACTTGTTAACACTGTCAAGAAATCCCCTTGACATTCACTGCAATAGGAAATCCCACATCAGAAGTTCGCATTATCACTCACTAAGTGACTTCTTGTCTACAAGGGCCTTAGCAATTACTTGTAACCTAGGTAGTCATAACAAAAGGTCTAAACTCTCTAGTTGAGGCTACTGTTGTGTAAGCCTCCACCATTTCTCCTCATTTCTCAAACTACCTTGTTTGGGGACTTTACTGTCCTGCTCTGGCTGAACCTTCTTCCTCCGAGAATTTGGATAAGCCCTCTCATCTCAGTGACCAAGAGCCTGACACTCTTGCCAACTACATTGAGAATAGCCTTTACAACTGTGCTGTTGACAGATAGGATCATAGTTTAGCTCACAACCTCCTTCACTACCTTACTATCTCTATAGAACCTATGTCTACCCCCTCTTCCCCTACTCCCATCCAACCTTCACGTCCTGCTCTTCCTAGCCCAATCCAACCTGTTCCTTTTTTCCCTTACACTCCTGCTTGTCCTCCTGTTCATTCTCCCCTATGCCACCTGTACTTTCATCCTTGCCCATAATGTTCTTACATCTCACTGAGTTCCATCTCAGCACCCCTGAGATCTTCAATGGCTCTTATAATAAAGCCATCCCTTGATTGAGCACTATCCTGTTCTACTTGATGGTAAACAATGCCATATATAACTTTGATCCTAAAAAAGTCACCTTTCCTTTGTCTTTCATGATTAAGGGACCCGCCACTACCTGGGCATCCATCTATCGCCTAAGCACTATCATTCAGGTTGTTGATCTGCACCAAGTTAGATTGATATATGGTCACGACAGAAGGACCTGAGGAGTGAAAATTCATACACTTTCCACAGTCAAAATTCTGCAAAGCTTTAGGGATGAATAGTCTATAGTATGAACTACCTTTCCCTAGATTTTCTTAATTTTCCCACCATTTTCTGGGAAGATATTAACTTATCTTTTCCATTCATTGTCATATAGTAATCAAACTTGTAGTTATAAAGATATTCTTATATTTCATTTCTACCCTACACACTTGCCAAGTAGCTACCATTCCCACAATTACATAACCATGTACTACTCCTAAATGAGTCAACATGAGTCACAGTAAATATTAGCATCCATAACTACCAAAAAGTATACTAGATTCAGCTTGGCTTAGAATGAGTTAGCATGAGTCAGTATGAGTCATCATGAATCATGAGCTAAAATTAGACTACCACTGATTTGTAATGCATGAGTCTGCATGAGTCAGCGCCAAGCCTACCAAGCCAGAGCTTATCCAATCAAAATGAGCCATCTGTAATCCTTTTGGCAATTGACAGCTAATCTCTTGGCATTCCCTTGGCATTTGTAAGTGATTTGTAAGCTAGCACAGCCTAGCACAGCCACTGTAAATATCTATATAAAGAGAGCCTTTCAGGCCACAAAAAGCAGATTCTTATCCCCAAAGATTTGATCTCACAGAAATTTCTATCCTTAGAAGTTTAATCTCACAAAGAAGTTCTCTCTGAAAGAGACTTTCTCACCACTTTCAGGAGTTCCCTCCACAGGTAACCCACAGAGGGCCTAGTGCAGGACAATTCCACAGCTTTAGTACTACTAGATAGTTTGTTAGGAGCAAAAGACTTGTATTCAAGAAGAGACAAGTGAAATAGGACACCTTTAGGGAGAAAACCCTCCATAGGGCAACTAAAGAGAATAGATCCCCAACAACCTAGACTACTAGTGCCAAGCACATATGCTATATCAGCTGACTAAGCCATCTAAAGGAATAAGTGCTAGTCTTGCTTGACTTAATTTTCATCTCCTTAGTTGCACAATAAAGATTGAGTTAATAAAACCTATCTGAGTGAACTAAGTGAAGCATAGTCTGAATTCCAGCAAAGCCTAGAATATATATACATATTTATATTTTTGCAGCCCCTTGATTTACTAACACCAACAGGTACCAGCAAACTAACTCTTGGCAACTTTATTAAGTTCAGCCAACATATCTCTTGCACAAACAAGTGCAAACAACACTGTTGTCTAGTTCAATTCTAGTGCATGATCACCAGGAAATCACATTACTAACCAAACCATTAGTCGAATCCATTTTAATTACTCCAATCCATATACATTTGTAGAGGATTGGTGAACAAACCATGTACTGTCCACACTAAGTTTATCATTGAATTCATCTAGGAGATATTTATTCCTAGCTTATAGTGTAACATCTGTGGGTAGGTAAAGCATAAGTTTGGGAAACTTTGTTTTAGTTCTATTGCATTTGCCTACAAAGAAGACAGCATTGCTACCATTGGAACTTGGAAAAGCTTCATCAAAGCTTTCAAAACCACATTTAAACACCATAACATGGTCAACAATGGTATCACCTGGTTATCCACTAAATGCATTCTCATCAGTAAGAACAGTGCCTATAATCTCTTGTTGACCTCCTATATTTCAGAGTTCAAAAACAAAGTCACTACATCACAGGTTCAGGATGACAATGTCCCCATCTCCTACTTTGCTTCCAAACTACCTCCTGCCCTCATGAGAAAGATTATGTCTATGGAGAAAGTTCCAACAACCATGGATATGTGGTATGAGAAGGCTGTTCATTTTCAGACTCAATGGGAGCACACTGCTGAGCTATTGCACTGCTACACCAAGCTTTCCTACCAGTCTCATCAAAACTTCTCCTTTTCCTCCAAGTCTGCCTCCTCTGCCATGGATTCTGACACCATGAATGTTGACATTATTCACATCCAGAAGCTCATGCCCAAAGAATGAAAGTGTTGTATCAACAAAAAATTTTGTTTCCACTGCTATAGGCCCAGCCTATCTCCTCCACATATACCACATTTACAGCTGCCAAACCTGCTATCAAAACAGTGGAAAAGAATGATGATGAAGATCTCCCACAACTTCAAGAGATATACAATGACGATAAAGATGTTCATGCAATTAGAAGGGTGGCATTTAGAAAAATGGATTTTTGAAAAGGGAAATTTCTTCGATGCAAGTCTCCCCTTCCTTTTCTCTAGTGTATGCTTCTGTACTTGTAATATCTTCAACCAAAGCAATGCAAATCTCCATTCAAGTCATCATACCCTCACACATACTGAAAGCCATCAATACCCAGACCCTCATCAATAGTGGGGCTGATATCTCCTGTATTGACTAGGACTTTGCTTGGAAGCACAAACTTCCATTCATGAAACTCAACAAACCCATCCATGCTCAGAATGCCAATGACTCTTTTAACAAGAAAGGCAATATCCAATACTCTTGCTTCCTTTTCCTCAATATTGAGGGAATCACTCATCAAGTAACCTTTATGGTCAGGTCACTCAGATATGACAATATCCTCCTTGGACTTCCTTGGCTAAAGGAAGTTAATCCCACCATCAACTAGATCCACCATACCCTTGCCCTCTCAGAAACCCTCAACTAGTTGAAAGCACTCTATGTCTTGTACTCTGCCAATTATGACCACCACTTGTCCAAATTTTGGAAACCACCACCTTGTGCACCTCACCATGTATATGTGGACTCCATCACCCATTCCCATTTATTTGAATATAATAAATGGAAAGACCCCTCTGCTCTGTGCTTCCATGACAATAACATTCATGTCATGTTTTACATTATCAAATGTGGATCTTGATTCATCCCAAAGGAGTCTCCTATTATCACATGCCTTACCCAAGCCACAGAACTAGCCATGGCTGCAGAGAAGGAGAAGTCCAAACCTGTTCTACCCCAGAATATGCCAAGTTTGCCTCTGTCTTCTCGAAAGAAGCCACAGACCATGTTTCCTCCTCTAGATCCTACAACCATAAGATCAACCTCAAGAAATTCTTCACTTCAAAGATTAGAAAAGTCTATCTGCTCTCCCTTGAAGAATATTCTGCCACTAAGTCCTTTTTATAGGAAAACCTTGATTGCAGAAAGATCTGCCCCTTGAAATCTCCTCAAGCTTCCCCATTCTTCTTCATCAAAAATAAGAATGGTGGCCTTCACCCTTGCCAAAAATATCACTATGTCAATGAACACACAGTTCACAACACCTACCCTTTGCCTCTTGTCTCCGATCTTGTTGATAAACTTTATGATGCCAAGGTCTTCACCAAATTTAATGTTCAGTGGAAATACAATAATGTTTGTATTAAAGATGGACATCAATGGAAAGCTGCCTTTATCACCCATAAGGGGCTTTTTGAATTAACTGTGATGTTTTTTAGTTTTTATAACTCACCCACTACCTTTTAGAGATTCAAGAATGACTCCTTCTGAGATATGATCACCAGAGGATGGTTTGTTATCTACATGAACAACCTCCCTATTGCCTCCTCTGATGCCAAGATCCACAAGGAATGTATCAAGTGTGTTCTTCAATACATGACCAAACTAGATCTCTACCTCAAGCTTGAGAAGTGCAAGTTTGCCACCAATGAAGTCAAATATCTCAGAATAATTGTTAAACCTGGTCAGCTCGCCATGGATCCCATTAAATTGAATGGGATCACATCTTGGCCAGTCTCCACCATTAAGGACATCCGCTCTTTTCTCAGCTTTGCCAATTTCTATTGAAGATTTATCCCTGATTACTCTAACATTGCTCATCCCCTTATAAACCTCATTAAGAAGCTTACCTTGTGATCTCGGTCTTTCTCATGTGAATTTGCCTTCACCACTTTGAAATTCCTGTTCCTATGCAAACTGGTGTTACAAATGCCAGATCTCTCCACTCCCTTCACCATTGCCACCAACACTTTGAAACATGCCTTTGGAGGCATTCTCCTCTAGACTGATGCCAATAAAAAATGGCATCCTTGTTCCTATATTTCTCAATTGTTCTCTCCTGCAAAGCAAAACTATGATATTTATGACAAAGAACTCCTTGTGGTCATTCATAGCCTTAAGGTGTGGTGCCACTACCTTCATGACTCTGCCTTTCCTATTCAGATGTTCATGAATTACAAGAACTTGACATATTTCCATCAACCACACACCCTCAACCACCGCCAAGCCTGTTGGCTTATTGATCTTGCCAACTTTGATCTCAAAATAATCCACATTCCTGGCACACAACTTGCCAGCCCCAATGCCTTGTCTCACCATCTAGATCTTCTTCCAAAGTTCAACCTTGACAACAAGAGCATAACTCTTCTCCCTCCTTCCCTCTTTGTTAAAACCATTGACACTGCACTTCATGAGTGCATTAAGCATTCTTCTGAGTCTGATATCCTTGTCCTACCAGCTCTCTAGTCTATGAATGAGGATATTTCCACCACATTCCACTCCTGTCTCACTAATTGGCAGATAAAAGCCAGCATTCTCACCTATCAAGGCTGCATCTATGTCTCCGCCAATGACTCCCTCTGCTATTCTATTTTACAGCATTGCCATGATCATGAGACTGCTGGTCACCCAAATTTATTTAAAATCCACTAACTTGTCTCCACTGAATTCTGGTGGCCAGGTCTTGCCACCTACATCTGCCACTATGTTGAGGGCTATGCTGCTTGCCAGCAGGCCAAATCCAACACCCATCCCACAGTTCCCCCTCTGACTCCAATAAAAACCTCTGTGTCTTGTCCTTTTCAGCTAATCTTTTGTGATCTCATTACAAATCTCCCCATTTTCTTCTCTGGTTTTGATTCCCTCTTGATTGTGGTTGACCATAGGCTTACAAAGGAGGTCATTCTTTGCCCTACAAAGAAATCTATCACCACCAAGGATGTTGCCCTTCTCTTTTTCCACAAAGTCTTCATTTGCTTCAGGCTTTATAACAAGATTATCTCCAATTGGGGTTCCTAATTTGCAAGTTTGTTTGCTTGTGAGTTGGGAAGACTTCTCAAGTATGATCTGTCTCTCTTCACCACATATCACCCTCAGACCAACAGAGAAACAGAACGAGTCAACCAGGAGGTCAAGACCTATCTCTGCATTTACTATACATAGGTCTAACTCTGGATTCTGGGCTGATTTTATTTCTCATGCCAAATTCACACACAATAACCTACTACACTCAGTTACCAGCAAATCCCCTTTCTTTTTGATGATGGGTTATGAACCCTATGCTTTACTTCCAGTAATCTCTAACTTCATTCTTCTTGCCATAGATACTCATCTAAAGAACCTCTTCACTGCTTGTGATGAAGCCTTAGCCTCCCATGAACTTGCATATCAAACCATGTCTGCTCAAACTCAACACCACTTCAAACCCTTCACCCTAGGAAATAAAGTGTAGCTCAAGGTCCAGAACTTGGAACATTACATTGTCAATCTAAAGCACACTTCCATTGAGTCTGGAAATGAATAGCCTTCTTGTACCACGTATCCATGGTGGTTGGTACTTTCTCCATAGACATAATATTTCTCATGAGGATAGGGGTTAGTTCAAAAGCAAAGTAACTGATGAGGACATTGTCATCCTGAATCTGAGATGTAGCAACTTTTTTCTTGAACTCCGAAATATAGGAGGTCAGTGAGAGGTTGTAAGCACTATTTTTACCAATGAGAATGTACTTGGTGGAGAGCCAGGTGATAGCATTGTTGACCATGTTGTGGTATTCGAATATGGTCTTGAAAGCTTTAATGAAGTTTTCCCAAATTTCAATGGTGGTGATGTCCTGAGTGATTGTGCTCAGGTGATAGGTGGATGCCCAGGTGGCAGTGGGTCCCTTTGTTATATAGTGGCTCAAAAAAATGTCCCAATGTTTGCATGTTTTGTGCTAAAGTCAATAGTTCCCAATAACCACTAATTCTAACCCTAGACTATGAGTGTATGAAATGATATATGCACAGCTTGCTCTTTGCCACTGCAAGAATTAAGGGATTTGGATAACATGTGATGAAATGGTAGCTATTTCAAATGATAACTCATTGGAACACTTTCTTGAGCATGTATATTAAATAGTAGTATCTCAGTCAGATCATGGATATTGACTATTGTCTGACTATCTAACACTTAATATTGTTCATATAATATAGCTACATCAAAATAGCACTCTATCTCCCATTACTATCACCATAGAATTCATTATTATTGACCAAATTTATAATAAGTCTAATTTCTTGAAATTGGATTAATCTGATGATAAAGTCATTTGGATACTGTTCTAAATGAGTCTACCATCAGTGTGAAGATGATTACACTTGATTCTACCATGGCCAAGTGATCTGGTAACTGTCCACCCCTAATAATAATCTCTAGTAGTGGAGATATTGAGAATCTGATGGACTTTTGATAAGCCAATATTGGTTCCACAGGGCTGAAAATTGTCCTGAATGTTAAGAACTATCATATCATTGAGTATACAAGCCAACTGTATTGATTCTTGTGTTGCATAGCTCCATAACATGTTGTATTTTGTTCTATATAAATATATCATCCATACTAATATATTGTATGAGACATTGAAGTTGGATTGTAGGAATTTTGAAGTGTGGATATTAAATGGATGATGTTATAATTGACCAGAAATAATTAAGATCATGAAGTTGATATAATAAAATGGACAAAACAGTCTAACTAATATACTGGTCTGTATACTGTATTTATGTAGGGGATGTTATGAAGCTGTGTAACACAAGAATTAATACAGTTGGCTTGTATACTCAATGATATGATAGTCCTTAACATTCAGGACAATTTTCAGCCCTGTGGAACCAATATTGGCTTATCAAAAGTCCATCAGATTCTTAATATCCCCACTACTAGAGATTATTATTAGGGGTGGACAGTTACCAGACCACTTGGCCATGGTAGAATCAAGTGTAATCATCTTCACACTGATGGTAGACTCATTTGGAACAGTATCCAACATGACTTTATCATCAGATTAATCCAATTTCAAGAAATTAGGCTTATTATAAATTTGGTCAATAATAATGAATTCTATGGTGATAGTAATGGGAGATAGAGT
>JBBPQZ010000343.1:0-17641 GCA_038092795.1 Boletus rubissimus
TAATATAATTCATAAAATTTCAGTAAAACAAAGGGATAGCTGTTGTTATTTGGTGCTACAAACAAAGACACACATATAAATATAATGTCTGAGCTTGAAATAAATCTCACACTTCTTTGCTCTCAACTACTACCATTATGAGATCTCTTTTTGCTACTCAAAAGAGCACTATCCTCTCTCTGCTTGATTCTGGCCATTCTATTCACTCTATTGTATCCAGAACTGGTGTAGGCATTTCCACCATCTTCAAACTTCGTTCTAAGGAGTGTTCTAACCTTCAAAAGTCTTCTAGAGGTCGTCCATCCAAGCTTTCCCCCATAGATATTTATCATGCTCAGCGTCTTATTACCTCTGGCAAAGCTGAGACTGCTGTTCAGGTAACCAAAACACTTTCCAATATCATCAACCAGCCTCTATCTGCCAACACAGTCCGCCTTCACTTGAAAAAGTCTGGTATAAAGGCTGTAGTTAAGTCCAAACACCCTCTTTTTTCTCCTAAACATTGCAAGGCCCATTTGGATTTTGCCTATGTCCATAAAGATTGGACTATGGATGATTGGAAGAGGGTAGTATGGTCTGATGAAACCAAAATCAATCATCTAGGGTCAGATGGATGCAAATGGGTGTAGAAAAAGGCAGGTGAGGGGCTCAGTAACAGATTGGTAGAAGGAACTGTCAAGTTTGGAGGTGGTTCTGTAATGATGTGGAGGTGTATGACTTGGCAGGGAGTTGGCTATGCTGCCAAGATTGATGGTAGGATGGATGGTGACCTTTACCTTTAGATTTTGAAGGATGAGCTACTGAATACTCTGCAGTATTATGGTTTTAATCCTCCTGATATCATTTTTCAGCAGGATAATGACTTCAAGTACATCTGTAGAAAGATGAAGGGATAGCTAGAGGAGCAGGATTTTAGAACTATGGTGTGGCCTGCATAGTCTCCTGACCTAAACCCTATTGAGCATCTATGGGATTATTTGAAAAGGAGGCTTGCAGCTCATGAAAAGCCCTCTAGTGGAATTCATGAGTTGTGGAATAGGATTCAGGAGGATTGGGAGAAGATATCAGTTGAGGAGTGTCAGAAGTTGATTGAAAGCATGCCTAGAAGGATTCAGGCAGTGCTCAAAGCCAAAGGAGGATACACTAAGTACTGATATATATCAAATATCCTATTTATTTCAAAAGCTCTAAAACTATTCCAATGATGTCTCTATTTTAAAATGAATGTATCTTAGTGGCCCCTGAGCCAAATTACATAAGTATTATAGGTCAGCAGGTAGCCAGGGGTTTGTATGTCACATGTTCCCACCAACACTAAGCAGGGTTCCCACATCTACAATTGCTATTTCACACACACTCGAAAACTACAAAACATTAGAACGGTTTTTGGAATCACTATAGGTCACCTCCTTGCAAACACACAATAATATCATGATAAGCTTTAATGTGTTGAGAACCATTTCCAGGAACAACTGTAGCTATTTCATCCACAGGGGGAAGATTATATTGTCTTACATCAACATCTTGCTGTAAATGAATTCACATGCAAATACCTATATGCTCCTCTGGAGACTTGGCCTATATATAATAGTATAAATTTATGTTAAAATAAAAAACAATAGAGCTAACCCTCATAATTTCATAAGCCTGCTTGTAGACCTCAGCATATGGATGTAATGCACTCAAGGTAGTGAAAAGATCTTGTAGAATTCCAAAATTAAAAAGAGAATTGTATTAAACATGTCTATCATTTGCCTCTTGTGGATCATAGATGTAGAGCTGAGCATAGAAGGGTTTCACTTTCTTTGCTGACATAAGAGCTTCCATAAGATAATGAAGTGCACCATGAACACAAAAAGATGCTGGACCAGATTTTTGAACAGCTTGATTATTGATGCCAACACCAACAGAAGTGAATGCCAAAGCATTATTGTACTGGTGAATCTTCTTTTTAAATTCAATATGATCCTATGGATCATCGAAAAGATCTTGAAGATTCTGTGGCCACTGTTGAATATGAGAAAGATTTATCTGGCCTTGAAGACAGCATATGCCAAAGTAAGAATTATAAACTCTAGAGTTGGAAAGCTTTTCAGAGATAAAATATAGGACATGGCAATTGGAACATTGGATGTTTATGAATCCAAGAGAGTGAATCTGAATTGGCTTTTGATATGGCCTACCACCAGGTGGAGTATATAGTATAGGTGCAGGTGGTGGATTACCATTATTACTATTTTCAAAATCACTGGAACTTGAGCTGGATAAATCAGAAAAATTAGGATTGAATGGAGAAGGTGTGGTCAATCTTGAAGTGAAGTGGCCTGTTGTCTATCATCTACCAATTCATCTTCTAGGTCAACAATCTGTGGTGTTTCAAGCTGGTGCTCAAATTGATCAAGTGGTCCAGAATATCAAGGATACTCAACTACTTGAATGATTCAAGGCAAATCAAGATCCTGATCTCATTGCTGCTAGAGTACATAATTTTCTTTATTAGGACTTTCCAAAGAACTTTATCTGGAAGTCTCATCATACTATATGGAAGATTCGTCAAAGATACAAGGCCATTGGGTATATACATGCTACTTATCCCAACCAAGGGGAAATCTTCTACTTATATCTTTTACTCACTATGGTTGAAGATAAGATTTATCATAATTAAGATATATATAGATGATGATTAATAATTTTTTTCTATAGGTGCTATCTTTTATGAAGACCTGAAAACTATCAATGGTTATCTTTATGATTCCTTCAAAGAGTCCTGTTGTGTACATGGTCTCTTGCAAGATAATAGAAAATGGCTCTTATGTCTTCAAGAAGCTGCTCACTTTAGCATGGGTTTTCAATTGTGATGCCTTTTCATTATTATCTTGGTTCACTGTGATCCTGTGAATCCTTACCGTTTGTACGAGGCATCCAGAGATTATCTTTGTGATGATTTGTAACATTGCCTCATTAATATCCTTTATATTCCTGAACCCATCCAAAAGCAGATCTATGACTATAAATTGCACCTTCTAGCCCAAGACTTTAAAAGACATGAAAAATGCTTGCAGGACTTTCCAAACATGCCTTTACCACAGGAAAATTGAAGTTGTCAAGAAGGAAACCAGCTCATCAATGAACAACACCAATATAATGTATAGGAGTTGTAGCAGTTTGTTCAAAGAGGCCTACTCACTCTTAATCCTCAACAAACTATTCTGTATGATGTTGTCATAAGTAGTGTCATTAACTCTCTTGGATCTCCATTCTTTCTTCACAGTGATTGTGGTTGTGGCAAGACTTATCCGGCAAGCCTCATTATTGCTTCTATTTGTGCAAGAGGTAAAATTGTCCTTTGTGTTGCTTCAACTGGGTTGACCTCCCTTTTACTTCCTGGTGGTTGTATAGCACATTCATGCTTCAAGATTCCATTCCTATTCATGAACAAAGCACCTGCAATATCAAGAAGAATGACTTTATTCATCAATTCCTTCAGCAGATCTTATTTGTAAATTATACTCTATATGACTTGCTGAATAGAGATCATCCATTTGAAGGGATCACTATCTTGCTTAGTGGAGATTTTAGACAAACTCTGCCTGTCATTCAGCATAGATTAAGAGAACAAATTATTCTAGCTACTCTCACCCACTCCAATCTTTGGCCCAACATAACTGTTCATTATCTTCATCACAAAAACTCTCAAAGCTACAAGAGTTACAGATGAATGCATTAAATTTGATGTACACCATTCATGCCATCCTCACCCCTCAACAGGTTGTATAGTGTATGTGATTTGACATGTAAATCTATTTTATCAAAGACAATATCTGCACTACCACTTACTGTACATTGACTGTTGAATTCTTCCAACAGCATGCACCCAATGCCAACCCAATCTATTCCACCAAAGAAACTTGTTTCATAAGGTTAGCTTGTGGAATATTCTGTTTTCATGGTGAGCTTAAGTTTTGCAGCTCCCTCTTCCAGATAAAGACCTTATTGGATCCCTCCTCTGCTAGAATATACTTGATAAATCACTTGCCTGTTTCAAACTGAAGCCACAGTCAAATGCAAGCTCATTCCATATTGTCCACCATCCCAAGATGAAGCAGAATGAATTTTATTTCAAGTATGGTGATGCCAACATCATACTGCCTCCCTAGGTACCTTGTTCTCTTCTGCAGCTCACTAACTAAATTTCCTATTGAGTTCTAACCTTTTCAGTTTTACTTTCAATTCTATGTAATTTGAATTTTTGGAAAACCTAGCATCTCAAGCATTATCTATTTATTCCTGTCCATACATGATTATTTTTAGAATATGGGATTCACAACATGAGTTTAACTTGAGTTGAATCATGTTACCATTTCTTTTTTTTTTTAGTTGCATCTTAAACTTTGGGCAAAGATTTTCTCTTCCATTCTCTTACCTATGAAATACTATGGTAACAGGACATTGGCTTCAGCTTATGTGCTGCATCCTTGCTAATGTTCATGTCCAATATTTTGGAGGTGTCAGAGATGATTGGAGAAAAGTTGTAAAGACTTGACAATAATCAGAAAAAGGCTAGGAGTATGCTCAAGTCAATATTCAAGCTCAGTAATACATGATAGATGGAAGACTATATATATGGAGGGAAAACAGGAGTCAGAGTACTAAAGTCCAGGAGTCTGAATATTTTCTAGGATATAAATATTTTTTGGGGTGAGTATTAAAATGAAGACAGTAACAACAGGTCATCAGGTAAGTACAAGAATCAGGGAAGACAGAGATGAAAAGATACAGGAAAGACAGAGGTATGAGATGCAGGAAAGATAGAGGTATATAAGTATTGGAAATGATCTATAGAGGATAAATGGAAATGGAGGAGAGAACTCCAGAGGTCTGGAGTTGTGATATATACAAAAAAGGGCTAGGTTGGCAAGCAGAACACTAAAGGTGTTGGAGATGTTGGAGTTGGACTTGTGCAATTTCTGGGATATGACAACAACCTAGTTGTAATAAGTACACACAGACTTGAGGGAAAGTCAAGCTAATATATACATATTCTACTAAGGCTAGTAGACTACAAACTGTGACAATCTGAAATATAAAGCTGTCTTGATGTGAATATTTACCTTCCGAAAACATTCCTATGTTCAAAAATGGACATGAAACAGCCCTGAACCCCTATCCAGAAATGAATCTAGTCATGTTAATATCTCACACACTAGTCTCAAAAAGTTAAATAAATGGAAAACATGCCCTCTCTTCATTTCACCCACAATTCAGCACCCAAGAACACAATGCATGCTAGCTGAGCACATAAACAAATCATCTAATTGCCTAGCCACATCAAACCTACTTCTACAACATATATAAGCCTTGTTTGAATGCTCATTAACTATGATTGATATTGCCATATTTGTGATCAGAAACTTGTCAAGTATCCTCTGACAGTATTTAAGCCCTCTACCATGTTCTAGGTCCATTAGTGATACAATTGGCCATAAGACTAGGTAAGTGTGTGCACACCATCCATTTATTCATAATACCTACAAACTGATTCTATTTAAAGTTGGGTTTGTAACTGGAATCCTGTTGCTACTTATGATGGAAGCCACTCAGTGTCCATTCTCCTACTATATGCTATGAATATATACCTACCTTCTATGTATTTCCACACCTCCTTCCTCAATTATTACTACAAAACATGTATCCATAAACTATACAAATGTGATTTAACTCAGGAGCAACTGAGCATGACCTTATTAAACTAATATTGCCCCATTATTGTAATCTAGGACAGTTTACCAACTGAGTGTAAACTCATTAAACTAAGTATAACATTGACATAGTCTACTATCAATATATGACTACACTTAAGCATGAAGTCATTAAACTAAGACATGATCATAACTGATTCCATTTAGAGTTGGGTTTGTAACTGGAACCTTGTTGCTACCTATGATGGAAGCCACCCAGTGTTTACTCCCCTACTATACACTATGAATCTTTATATGCCATAATGTTAGAGTAGAACCTCTATCTATCCCAACTGTCTCAAACCTTTTTCAACTCTGCATCCCCTCCCAGCAAACAAAGAAGCCCACTATCTAAGTCCAAGCAGTATCAAAGTCTAAAGTTGAGATCTATATAGAGTAGTTGAAGAAAAAAAAACATTCCATATGAGAACATCATGAAGGTGCTCAAAACTTGCTTCAAAGACCTGGTTGAGAAAGAAAACCAAGCTTCCAAGGTTGTCCCTAATAAGGAAGTGGTATCTATCACCAAGATTGAAAAAGTAGAGGATTTTTGAAGTAGAGGGAAGTGACACACCTGTATGTCCTTTTTAGTAATGCACTCAACATGATTATGGTCACTGACCAATTATGATCATTACAAGCATCACCACCTCCAGCTTCCATTACAATAAATTTAAATACAACCATATTGGCATCAATATAGATGGCTACCATGAAGAACTTCTTCATGAAAGCAAGGCATAGAAGAAATTGTCCAATATACATAGTGCAACCACCTGAATAAGCATTTGGAAGCGATTGCACTCATGCTTGTCCAAAATAACTTCACAGATGAACAAATGGGATTTGAAATTGAGGAGAAACAATTATGCAATTCCTTTTAGATACTACTTTTTGAAAGATGTTTAGGAGATTTGTGGCTTCCACAAAGATTAGGAAATTCATGAGGTGTCCCTGTGAAATTATTGGTGATAATGACAAAAAAATGAGAAGGGGTGCTACTGGTACTTAAAATGGCAAGAAGGAAAAAAAATTTTTTGAACAAAATACATGGCAAAGTAGCTGGCCTTGATAGATGAAGAAACATCATGGCCAATGATCTTCACCACTTCTTTTAAAGACATGTTCAAACTATGTCTTGTATCACTTTCATGGATCTTTATAGTCCTCATTGCCCTTAACATCACTCTTCTGGACAATCTGTTGTTAACATCAAGAATATTGGAGGATATATGTATACCTTGTAGAAGTGTGACATTTCCAGAGCATCCTGAATGTCCTTGAATGTAGGTGCATCAGCAAAATCCTAACTTGGTTATAGATTTTTCTCAAATTAACAGGTGGTGACAGGTTTTTATAACTTCGACAAGTGGTGACAGATGATGATAGCAAAATGCATAGGATTTGGAATACAGTATACACTGAATGTGAACTAACTAGCAAACTAGGGGTGCTGCTATCTAGTCTGGACTAGGCTTGCTACACTTTTACTACACTTTTGCCATATTTTTACCACACTTTTTACTACACTTTTTTACTACACTTTTACTACATACATTTTCTATACTTTTGGTACACTTCTTTACTACACTTTTATGCTATACTTTTACAACACTCTTTTGCTACACTTTTTGCTACACTTTTTGCTACACTTTTGCTACATATTCACTGCACTTTCACTACACATTCACTAGTCTTTTGCTACACTTTTGCTATACTTTCATGTGCTTTTTTGTATACTTTTACTACACTTTTACTACACTTTTTTGCTACACTTTTGGGCACATTTAGTATACATTTGTCCAACACTTTTACCACCTTTTTGATACACTTCTTTTGGTACACTTTTGATACACTTTCACTACACTTTTTTTTTTGTGAATACACTAAAAAAGTGGAGTAAAAGTGTAGTAAAAGTGTAGTAAAAGTAAAAAGTTTATCAAAAATCTACAAAAAAATGCAGGAAAAGGCTAGTAAGGAAGGTGCAGTAAATGTTCTAGAAAAAGTATAGTAAAGTTGTAATAAAGGTATAACAAAAGGCAAAAAAATGTTTTCTCAACTAAATCTGCAAGAGCTGTTAACATTACAATATCTCTGGTTATTGGAGGCTATGAAGCCAAAATTTCTGGTTTTTAAAAGTGTAAAAAGTGCAGGGAAATAGTATTGCAAAAGTGTAGAGAAAGTATAGCAACAAAAAAGTGTTGTAGGAATGTTGCAAGAGTGTAGAGGAAAAGTGCAGCAAAAGTGTAGCAAAAGTGTGACAAAAAGTGTAGTAAAAGTGTAGCAAAAACAATGTTGTAAAAGTATAGCAAGAGTGTAGCAAAGAGTGTATTAAAAGTGTAGTAAAAGTGTAGTCAAAGTGTAGTAAAAGTGTAGTAAAAATGTGGTAAAAGTGTAGCAAAAGCCTATAGTGAATGTGTAGTAAAAGTGTAGTGAATATGTAGCAAAAGTATAGCAAAAAGTGTAGCAAAAGTGTAGCAAAAGTGTAGTGAAAGTGTAGTGAAAGTGGAGCAAAAGTGTAACAAAAAAGTGTAGTGAAAGTGGAGCAAAAGTGTAACAAAAAAGTGTAGTGAAAGTGTAGCAAAAACAGTGTAGCAAATGTGTAGCAAATGTGTAGCAAAAAGTGTAGTAAAAATGTACAAAAAAGTGTAGAAAAAGTGTAGCAAAAAAACAACAGTCAAAGATGACACTCTATACATAATGGGGTCAATAGATCAGGAACCAAGGTTCGGTGTAAGCACTTATAATGTTATTTCCCTTCTCCTTGGCAATATCCTGGATCAAGGCACCGATCATGCAATCAGGAATTGGATAGATGGTGGAACCCTTATAATCCTAAGAAAGCAAGCACTAAATCTTGCTTTCAACATCCCACGGTCTCCAGAAAAGTGGAGCCAGAAGTTCTCCCCCATGTCCAGCATAGAAAATCATGATAGGATCTCCGTTCTTAATTCATTGATCATTCTGCAAGTCCCTGAAGGTCTTGATTATTGCATTATGAGTCGCCTGGTGGTTGAAGAGTGTGCAGATGTGGTCTTGTGGCACCTGGAGGATCTCTTCCAAATATTCCTTCACTGACTTCACATTGGCAACTGCACTACGAAGCTTCCAGCAATTGATATAGTTATCGATTCCAATGATCGGTACAAACATGTTTTGTATGGACCTGCCAGAATGATTGATCACTGAGTGCATGTATGGATTTGTTGAGTTTCATGAGTGAAAGTTTGTATTTCCGAGCAAAGTCCCAGTTGATGCAGGAGATGTCAGCTCCACTGTCAATGAGGGCATAGGTGTCATTGGCTTTTAGTGTGTGTGAGGGTACAATGACTTGAACAGGGATTTGCATTGCTTTGGTAGCAGAGGTTACAAATACAGAGGCACACATTGGAAAAGAAGGAGAGACTTGCGTCAAAGAAGTTCTCCTATTCAAAAATCCATCTTTTTAAACATCACTTTTCTAACTGCTGGAATGTCTTCATCATCATCCTGACCAATTGTTTTGACAACTGGTTTGGCAGTTGTAAAAGAGGAACAGGCGGGAGAGGAGTGACCAGGTTTACAACATCTGAAACAGAGTTTCTTCTTGACACAATGCTTCCTTTCCTCCAGAGTGAGCTTTGGGATGCAAATGATGTTGACATCCATGACATCTGGATCTCTAGTAGAAGTGGATTTCAAAGGGAAAGAAAAGTTCTGGTAGGATTGGTAGGAAGACTTGGTATAGTAGCGCAATAACTCAGCTGCTCACTTCCATTAAGTCTGAAAGTGAACAGCCTTCTCATACTAACTTTCCACCATGGTAGGAACTTTCTCCATCAACATGATCTTCCTCATAAGGGTGGGGGGAAGTCTGGAAGCAAGGTAAGAGATCAGAACATTATCGTCCTGAACTTGAGAGATGGCAACCTTGTTCTTGAACTCCGAAATATAGGAGGTCAGTGAGGGATTGTAAACACCATTCTTTCCAATAAGAATATGTTTGGTGGAGAGCCAGGTGATGGCATTGTTGACCATGTCATGATATTCAAATGCGGTTGTGAAAGCTTTGACAAAGTTTTTCCAGGTTCTGATGGTGGTAATGCCTTGAGAAATAGTACTCAAGCGATAGGTGGATACCCAGGTGGTGGCGAGTCCCTTAGTTATGAAAGACAGGGTGAAGGCAACCTTTTTAGAGTCAGAGTTGTAAGTGGTGTCATTCACCATTAAATAAAATAAAATGGTATTCAATCAAGGTATGGCTTTCTTATAAGAGCCATCAAAGATCTCGGAGGCACTGAGGTGGAGCTCAGTGGGTTGTGAGGACATTACCGACAAGGATATAGATATGGATGGAGGAGAAGGAGGACAAATAGAAACACTAGCAAGAGCACGAGAGGGAGAAGAAACAGGATGGACCAGGCTAGGGATAGCGGGATGTGACATTTGGGTTGGAGTTAGAGAAGAGGAGGCGGTTGTTGGTTTGAAAGGGATGGTGAGGTGGCAGGAGAGATTATGGGCTAGGCTGTGGTCATGTCTATCAGCAGTGCGGTTGTGGAGAGTGTTCTCAAGATAGGTTTCAAGGGCATCAGGCTGCTAATCACCTAGATGGAAGGATTCATTTGATTCCTCAGGGGAAAAAGGTTCAGCAGGGGTGGGGTGGTAAAGTCCCCAGGTGAGGTGGTTTATACGAGGTGGAATGATGGAGGCTTACATGGCAGTAGCCTCAAATGGAGAGTTTAGACCTTTTGTTATGACTACCCAGAGTAGGAGTAATCACAGGGGCCTTTGATAACAAGGAGTTGCTTGGAGAGTGACAACGTGAATTTCCAATGTGGGGTTTCCTTTGGCGATGGATAATGAGGGAATTCCTCATTGACTAGGAGTCACTTGGAGAGTGACAATGCAGACGTCTGACATGGGATTTCCTCCAACAGTGGATAATGAGGGAATTCCTCATAAATATTGACAAGTGGTAAAGTGAGTTGATCAAGTATCAGTCTAGGAGTTTCCTAACCATGGGACAAGGTTTGAGAGAAGACGAGGAAGCAAATAGATTGCTAGTGGCAATGAGATATGTACAAGGTAGCTCAAAGAAGGTCTAAACTAGCAATCATAGTTGTAACTGAGTCGTTTAAATAAGTACTTCTCTTGTGCACGGACTGTAGTAAAGGTGGAGAGGATGATTAACAAAGAAAAGGTTATGCATTATGGATCAAAGGAAGACACATAACAGAATGGAAGGAATCCTGGAAAGGAAAGACATGTAAGTGAAGATCAGAACATGTGGCTGTTGGATCATGGAAGAATCAACAATACAAAATAGGCAAGAAGATATGCCATGGGTATGGAGGAAGTCTAAGAAGCCCAAGGCAGAGAAAAGGAAGGAAGTCCAATGGTTGTTCTAGGATATAATGTATAAGAGGATCTAAGATAGATGGTAGTACATGAATTAAGCATAGGTAAAAAAGAAATACAAAGAAAAGAAGAAGTTGTAACATCAGTCTCATTGAACCAAGGTTTATTGAAGTAGATGTTATCTTAGGTGACTCAGCAAGAAGAGGATCTGGAGCATTTTGGAACCATCATGGTTAGCAAGGGTTGTATCAGCAATCCAAGGCAGAATCCTATGATAATACTCTCCTGTTATCTTCTACTCTGTTTCTCCTCCCTCATATGGCCACCTACCACTCCTGTTACTTGTGTAACTATGATGGGCAGTAGAAATGTAAACTCTGATTCTGATGCTACTACTATTCAAGTGCTAACATCACCTGTATCTATAAGTTGTTGTTTTTGTTTTTATCTCTTTCACTGTCATGTTTGGTAGATTTGAACTTGTGTCCATTATCCAAAGGGTAACCTTCACTAAGCAGTTCAACAGATAATTCATATGGAACATTTTCTAGAACGTGAAACCAAATTACTGGATGCTACTCTATGTGAAGGGATTGAAGCATAAGTGGAGTGGCAATTAACACCATGCTAATGAAGATAATGTATATCAAGAACATGTCAATGTTTCCCTCTACTAACTCAATGTTGCCAGATGAAGATGTCTCCATGATCAATGGTGATACCTTGTCCTACTCTGTCATTTCCACTATTGGCAAGAAGGTGAGTCTATGTTGAATATTGGATCCTTGGCAATCTAAACAAAAATTCAGAACAATGTGCTCCTTAGAACATCTTAAACAATGTCCTTTACACAGTGAAGAACTTGGCTTTTAAATTGGCCCTTCATGTTTTAGTGGGTGCTCTTAGCTTTGATAGCAAGTGTCTTTTTGATTTCCTGAGCTTGGGCTAACCTTCCTCTTTACCTGGTCTATTCATTTTGGGCTGGTTGACATTGTTACCTTACATATTAAAATAAATACAATTGCATGCCAGGGCAGTGGAAGGAGTTGTAAAACCTGTTGTCTGTGCTATCTCAATGTAAATTTTGTATTACCAGTGAAAGAAGTCTAGTGAATCCTTGTAAAATTGTCATTTGTGCTGTCTTAATGTACATTTTGTATTTATCAACAAAGGTACCATCTATTTGCAATATGAAGATGCTTCTTTCAATATTCATCAACTCCAATATCCAGTTTTGAATAATAGTCTATACATAAGATGCAGCAATACAAAAGTAAATTTATAAAACAATGATTTAGTGTGATGACTATGTACCTCAATACTAGAGGTCTATCCAAGTTGTAATTGGTGCACCCATTCTGAGGCAAATTTTCTATTGATTTGTTTAGTCTCAGTGTGACGGTTACTATTAATGTTATTACTACTTCAATAGTGGCATTACACCACTTAGTTTGCCTAAATTAGTATGCCACTTTACTGGGCAAGCCTGAACCTAATGGTTATGTGTCAAAAATCACTAAGCACTATTTATAGGGTGAATCTTCTCATGTGCAACTCTTTCACTTTCCACTATCATTGTTACTCACTTGGCACAGCAGCCTATGCCAGTACTTACTGCTTGTATTAATTAGAATAAGTAACATAGAGCTGGCAATGAAAACTAGGGATACCTAGTATTGCTAGTTGTTAACATCACCAAGAATTATTGGTTATTGTTATGGTTGATTGGTATGCCTATGATCTCAATTGTCTAAGATTGCTAATGCCTCCCTTACCAGCAATGGTTCCTATTTCTTGAATCAAATTTGGCCTAGACTACTTCATAGTAAATGTACAATCAGGATTAAACACTGGAATAACATTGATGTTATAGGAGCTGTCTGTGAGCTCATATGTTCAAGATCATGGCTTGCATGCTAATGACTTTGTGATACAGCTATATTCCTCTATCTTTTTTATTGCATTCCACTTACCCTACTCAATGGTTTCATGATTACTATTCCCACCTTCCAATCCATGCTGATTGCATGGCAGTAAGTGCTCCCTAATACAGGAAAGACATTCAGCTCATCCATATAATCATTCCTCCACAAAGCCACTCCAAAATCTTTATACTGATCAAAGGAGTCTGTAAAATTTATTAGAATTAGTAAGTTCCTTTGCATTGCAATAAATAATATTTGTTTGTTCTTGATTGATTTCACCATGAAAATGTATTCAATAGCTTCTAAAAGAAGGTACCTAGACAATGGCTCCCAAAAGATATTACAGTTGGTACCTGATGTTGCATGGGTTGCATACTAGAGCTCTGACTTGGTAAAGTGTGAAAAAGTCTCAATTTCTATCTCTTGCATGTTAACCTTAGCTAGTGCTAGCTTCATCCCTGCATTGACCTTGATAATCTTCCCTATATCACTAATGCTGCACTTGCTTGTATTCTCAAGGTCAGCTATTTGGAAGATGTTCATATCAGGTGAGAGAATATGGGATGTAGCCCACTGGATTACCATGGCCAACAGCATTGTGCTGTATACCAACCTTTTTCTTTGCCTGTGTTTCTCGCTCTTCCTTTCAGGGTATCAGCCATTAGTCCACAATTTGGAAAGGATGACAGGTAAGTCAAACTCAATGGAAGTTCTTCATTGTTTCACATTGAGCTTTTGTATTCAGGATCACCAAGGTTTTTTGGGAGGCATGATGCCAAGCTGGTTGAGTGATTGTATAGAGGTGACTTTGAATCTCATTGATCTCACAGTTTGTGAGCAGCTCATTGGATCAGGCTTCCTTATACTTGTGCTCAGAATGCAGTCCTCAACAAATTCCTCTCCAAAGAGCACCCCATCAATTGTAGACCTTTTCCCTAGTTCATCACTTACCATTGGAACAACATCTGGTGCTGAAGCCAGCTCCAACTGGAGATGATGTTAGGTCTGTTTCAAATGAAACCATTCTATGAACATGATACTTACTAGTAGCTTGACTAGATTTTTTTTCATTGGTTTCTTTGAAGTTGGCAATACCAAAAACCTTCTGTTTTTCCTCACCAGCTTTAACAACACAAGTAAGTGAATGCAATTGAGTGTGGTAGACACTCTTGATTCAACAAGCTATCTTGCCTATTATAGCTCCTTTTTGTTAGCCAGTCTTTTGGATATCTGATGAAACCTGCGAAGCTCTTGATTTATGGCTTGTTGATGACAATAAGATATCTAAAATGATATTGAACTATGCCAAGAAAGAGATTATGCATGCCATTGATTACAAGGAAACAGCTAGAATCCCAATATGGCAGCTTGATAAGTTCAGACCATCATACACCAGTTTTCTTGAAGATTTTATTGTGCTTTTTTTTTGACCCTGCATCTCACCATCAAACTGCAGCTTCCCAGTATTCTTTACAGGTGTGGAGCTTCCATGTCTCACAAACAAAGTTGCCTTTCTTTGATTTGTATAACTAGCAAAGGTTACAAAGATATTTGGCATTGGGCCTTATGAAGCTCCCAACCTTTTGAGCCACAGGTAGGTTATTGATAGCTAGTGCAATGACAAATTGTGACAATTGTCCTTCTGGGTGCTCAGCAGTCCTGGTAAATCATATTCCTCTCTTTTATGTAGGCAAAAAGAAATTGACAAGAGAATAAAGAAATGATTGATTTCCTCAAATGAAGGGTTTTTTGAGATTAGGTATAATACTAATGACATAAAGATTTTCTGCTTTATAATGCAAACTTGGGGACAAGTTAAAAAAAACCATACCAATGGAAACTAACCAACTTTCATTTACCCGTAGTTTTTTTCTGTGAGGATTGAGCCAGTTTATGAAGAGACTTCAGGCTAACCTAAGGTCATTCCTCTATAGCCCATCCATGAATAGTTTACCAGCAGGACCTATGAGTTTGGTAATTCCAGTCCCATTCTTCAAGTCCTACAGCTGATGCTTATTTGTTCAGCATGGTTTCATGCTCCATTGTTACTTCTATGCTTGGATGACTCAATATACTGGCCAAAAAGTCATTGTAATCTTGTATGACAAATGGTCTTAATGGCATACTGGCTTTGATACCATCCAATTTGGTAGTTTTGACTAGAAGCTGCCTGCATGGTTTGCCACTGGACCAGGTGAGATAACATTCGAAGAAAATGGAGGTTGACCACTCTTTTGCCAGCTAGACATGTGGAAAAAGGACAAAAACTCTTCTACTCAGTGTGTTGTGCCTTATTCTACTCTAGCATCTTCCAACTCAAATTCTCCATCCTTCCTGCCTCCATTTTACTGCCTTGATCCTATTATGGTGCAGCCCTGTGGGCCACTCTGCTCCACTGTCATGGTACTTTATAAAGTTGCACTGTTTTGGCTATGTAACCATATTATTCTTCACAATTGGTGCATAAATGCAGCAGCACCTAACACATACATATAGCATGCATTTATGTGGAGGATTTCAGGTCAAAATTTTTGTGCACCAATCAGATATCATATGGAACATACATAGTTAGTTCCTGTCTCCGATTCCAGTATGTTTAATGTAGTATGAGGCTAGGTAGGAGAGTGGAGAGCAGTCTTTAGCAGGATGTTTAGGAGTCCCAAGGTAGTATTATTCCAAGGGTAGGTGAGATGTCCAAAAATATTCAGAACAACCACCATAAGCATGATCAGCAAGATGAGTGAATTAGCATGATGGAAGTTAAGGTGAAATTTCAGTTCTGTGGAACTGCATCCTTTGGTGTCTTGGCTACAAGAGTCTTCACAATACTCTTCATGGCTGTCAGGAGTTCTTTGATATTGGCTTCCAACTCTGAATACAGTAGTTCATTTATTTCATCTTTTCTTGTGTTGAAGATAGTAACAAAATCCAGATTCTATTGGAGCCACTCCAGTTGTTTCTTTGAAGCCTCTAGGACCTGATGGTGTGTTCTTGCCATAATTAATCTCTCTACCTCACCCTGTATATATCACACACAATGGTGCATCTTGTGGTCAACTATGAGGAGTTATGCAAACATATCCTTGCCTTCGAGGGAAACTTCTAATTGGATGGTAGCTGAATATGAAGGGAGCTCTTGTGGAGGAGGCTCTTCAGATGCTGGTAACTGTTCTGCATACTGATTCCATGAAGTATTATCTTCCAGTGTCATTCTGAAGAGCCTTTGAGCTACCTCCTCCTTCTTCTGTGGAGGGTAATATCATGTTGATGCAATTCACCTTAGCTTTGAGCATTTATACTCTTGTCTGATGCAGGTTTCAGCAATACATTGGACATCCTTGAATCAAATCCTACTATCCTGTTAGTATCATTTGGATATTTCACATGTAATCTCCCTTACATCCTCAGGTTCCATGGCTTTCAGGGATTCACCTGATATCTGTTCCATTTTAAGGTTAGTTTGATCATTTCTTTTATGTATCTGTTTTTCATTCTTGAAAACCTCCCTTCTACCAGAACTGCAAGTTGAGCAGCAACAAAGAGCCATCAGCAATATGAAGTGATATGTAGATATGATGGATGGGTGAGTCTGGGTCTTGCCTTAGGTCTGTTTGCTATTTGTATGTGCCATTTGTTACTCAAGTCCTTGTAGTCCTTATATTATCATTCTGCATCCTTGTATTCTGTTTGTAATGTATGTATTTTTCAGGGAAACAAGAATTTATTATTAGCTTTGATGATGTCTTCCTTGTACTTGCACACTTGCTATTATTACTTACTCTTATAGGGCCTCACCAAGAGGTCTGGTGAGTGGGGGGCTTGACCATATTGTAAAGCATATCCATAATCTGGATTAAAATATGTTATCCAATCAAACTTTGTGAATATATATTCTCTATATAGGCAATCAGGGCCAAACTACAGTAAGTGACTTGTTACCAGTTAGGGTTTGGCACAAAATAAATATAGTGAAGATATTGTAGGAAATTTGTATTTTATTGACACATTTGGAAATATTTCATGAATACATATCCCTAGGTAGACTTTATGTATTGTTGAACTAGCTATTTTACCTTTATTTAACTTAATATGTTATATAGTCAAAGTCCATACTTTTTGTTTACCTTTTGTAAGGATATATTCAGGGAGCTGATCTGAGTTCCCAGGTGCCATCTGTTGAACAATAAATGTAAACTTTGCTGCTTGCACTTTTCTGGTCATATTTTAAGTGTAAGACTAAAAGAAACGAGTCCTAAACAGTTTTTTGACCCCTTTTCTGTGGGGATTGTACTTTCTATTGTAGGAGTAGAATATCCTACTGACTCATAGCTGTTTATAGACTCCTTAGCCTTGGGAGCTCACCCACAGGAAGATGAAATATGACTTATTTGAAACTATATGTCATCTTTATAGCCATAAATATGTATCAAAGTGAAAGATAGTCCAATAAATTTGAAATAAATACCAGAAGTTCAGGGAAAATTAGGGGAGGTAGTCCTAATTAGGTATTGTGGCTGTATACTGGTTGCAACCAATTGCAACAGTCCTAAGTAGTTTTTGATTTTTATCTGGATAAATATAATTTACAACTAGACTAGTTACTGTATAACTACATACAACCACACAACTACAGTCCAGTCC
>JBBPQZ010000344.1:0-17625 GCA_038092795.1 Boletus rubissimus
CTGCAGGATCCTGAGGATTGTCTCGAAGATACCATAAACATCATTACCTCCGTGCGATCTGATAGCCAGACTTGGAAGTGAGCTGCAATGCTGGCATAGACGACAGACTGGTCTACACCCGCGCGCTAATGCAGTGGAGTGACCCACTCGGAGTAATGAACTCCAAGACTGTGCCCAGAAACGGAAAAAGCGGAAGCATGGCGTCTACCGACAGCTCATGGTCCAGACTTAATAGGGGGCCCATCCAGCATTTCCAGCCCTGCCTAGAATCATCTGAGCAGGTAGTACGGACCGTCCAGGCCGACACTGTACCCATATAGTTATCTCAAAGTCCCTCCTTCTCTGTCCCTGCTTCCCCTTATTTCGCTAATCGTCCAACATGTCGTTCTCAGACAATACATCCTATGTCCTCAAGAAGATTCAGCATACTGAATTCGAGCCCCGCTCGATCCCAGAAGGCGAGTTCAACACCACCGTCTAGAATCATAACACTAACTACCAAGTCAGTCGGTGCTCACGATGTCCTCGTGGAGGTGAAGAAGACCGGTGTGTCTGAACTCTTACTCAACTTCCGTTGACCTGATCCGTGTTCATCTGCAGGGATCTGTGGATCTGATGTAACGTCACACTTTATCATGATGCCTGTGTTCGCACCTCACTTTATTTAAGATTCACTACCTCGTGCACGGAAGGATCGGGGACTACGTACTTTCACCTGGGTCTGACATGGTTCGTTGTCCTATAATGTGTAAACCACGTCTCGTGTACTATACTACTAATTTTTCCTATTCCTAAGGTACTCGGCCACGAGTCGTCTGGTGTCGTTTCCAAAGGTATCTTGATCATGGAACAGTACTAGTCACAGATGTTGACCATCAAATTTTCAAAGTTGGATCTTCTGTAACCCACCACAAACCAGGTGACCGTGTTGCCATCGAGCCTGGCGCTACATGCAAAAAGTGTGACGCCTGTAAGGAGGGGAGATACCAGGTCACTATCCACTCTGTGGCGTCGATGCAATGATTGATGCTCTTCTTTTGCAAAGTTATGCCCCGACGTCAAGTTTGCCGCCACTCCGCCCCATGATGGCACGCTCGGTCGCTATTACGTTGTTCCTTCAGATCTTGCTTACCCTCTTCCCTCTCACCTTACCCTTGAAGATGGTGCACTGGTAAGAATCTGCACGCATGGGTGGCTTTTGGTGACTCATTTCGACTACTAAAGATCGAGCCATTGTCTGTCGCAGTCCACGCAGTGTCGAAACTTGGGGACCTCAAGGCAAATCAATCAATCGTTGTCTTCGGCTGTGGTCCTGTTGGGATCCTCTGCATGGCTGTCGCGAAGGCCCTTGGAGCTTCCCGTATTATCGCAGTCGACATCGTACCGGGTCGTCTTCAGTTTGCAAAATCCTATGCTGCCACAGATGCATACCAACCTCCCCCGGTGGCGCAGGACGAGAATCGAGTCGCATACTCTAAACGCTCAGCAGCTGCGCTGAGGCAGCAACTTGGTATCGCAGAGCGCGGTCCTACTGCTATCGATCTTGTCGTTGACGCGTCTGGCGCTGAGGTTTCTATTCAGACTGGTATCCGCATCGTGAAAACTGGGGGGACGTACGTGCAGGTGAATTCTAGAGCGTACAACTATTCGATAGTGATTTCATTCACGGTTCATTTTCCAAAGGTTGGCATGGGCCCATCCGACATCACCATTGACATAAGTGTCGTGCTTGCGAAAGAGCTAGTTATGAAAGGATCCTTCCGCTACGGCGTTCGTTCTTTCATCTTGTACTATTTTTTCTGAAAACTGACTGGATGTAGCCTGGAGATTATCCACTGGCCATTGCTCTAGCTGCTCAAGGCAAGATAGATTTAAAGCCTCTAGTCTCACATCGGTCAGTTTCTGCGCGAATCCTCTGTCCTGTGTTGACAATACTCTACATCAGCTTCTCGTTCGAGAACTCTCTTCTCGCATTCCAAACCACTCTCAATGGAAAGAGCGACGACGGCAAGGGTGTCATCAAGGCCATCATCTCAGGCCCTGGTGTTGGTATTAACGATGTGTAAATGTGCGTTACTTATGTTCGGTGAAGTATTGCTGTACATAGCGCTCGTTCTGTTCGTCTTTTCGTCAGTAGTTGAATCACTTTGGTGCGTTGAAATTGTACACATGATGCTCTGCTTGTTTGTTACGGATTTATGAACTGCGGATTCGTGAGCTCTGAGTTGGCGATCGCTAGCGCTGAGCCGCGTCGGAGTCTCCGTCACGGCATCAGCGCCTCCTGTCCTGAACTTCCGTCGGCCCCAGTCTGCGATAATGACCTTTCGGCCAAGAAACGCGTACTATTTGCGCATATCCACAAGCATTGTTCTTCCACTATTCGTCAGGACTTCTTTTTGTGTCTTGCACATCAGCCTGACGAATCCATTGGCCAGCTTTACCTCGATGAACGGCACATTGATTGGATGTCGGATGTAGTCCTACAACATGTACTTGTGGACTTGAGACCACTGTGCGTTGGCATCTGCTATTGCGACATGCCGAATTTGTTGACCACTTCTTGCAGGATCGTCCCGAAGCTTCAGGCAGAAAAGGACGTTCACTTTGGCCCTGGAGCCACGCCTGGTAACAAACGAGGGACCGTTGAGGTCCACCGTGGAGGTTTATATACACTTCGTTTACTTGGCTACTTGTTCACCCATGCGGTTGCATCACAGAAACCTACCAGTTCGCTTATTTCTTTCGGAAGACTGAGCCTCACACAGTTCTCTTCAAGGTAAACAAAAGTGTCGACCTCACAGCCTCTGAAACGTAATGAGATTTTTAGTCTAGGCATTTTGTTACTGCGCCCCTTCGTCCAGAAGGAGTTCCCAAGTCTGCCCCTCCGCGGGTTGTGGATCGGAATCCCCAAAAGAGAAGATTAAGAACCCATGTGTCTACCAAGCAGAGCAAACGCAAACGTGCCAAGACTAAAGGAAAGGACAAAATTTCCCAGAGCCATCTTGATGAGGATGAATGGTCCGCTGAGGACAGTGAAGAAGACACGGATGACGCTGATCCCATCCCAAGAGAGCCTCGCCCGGTACGAAAGCAACGTCGCATCATCACTGATGCATATCAGGAAGACGAAGACGACGTTGCGGAGGATACGTGTCCAGATGTCACCATGGACTCTCCCCCTCCCGAAACGGATGGAGGATCTTCCGGAGATCCCGGTGCTAAGTCGAACCGCTTTTCGCAAAATTCAATGGCTGAGAAAGTTGACCAATCGAGTCCTGCCGTCAAAGACGGAGATGCCGTTGCATGCAGCGCGAACGACCAACCAAACTTCTCACCTGATATGGTGGATATCGAACTTGTTGTCGAGGAAGAAGAAAAGAAACCAAAACCCCTTCTCAAGCTCAAATACCAATCTTTCCCCATATCCGGCCATTGTCTCTGTGTAGTCGTCGAGCCGTGGCCTCCTTTACCCGCGGAAACCAGGCTGCAGACAGTGGGTCTTGGAACGTCAGTTCAGCGTGGAAGCTTGGAGCCAGCGCAATCTGTTATAGCAGGACAGAGAGCGAAAACGCCGTTGTTTTTTCCGGAGTACGACAGGGCACCGAGTGAGGCACCCTTTGCAAGACAGAGGACTCTTCCTCCAGTGCCTCTCTTCCACGATGCTATGTCGAGAGCCGAAGATGATGATTACAGTGACGATGACCTCATGAACTTCAGTCAAACACTCAACGCAGCAGGTCACATGCACGCCATCACAGCTGACGATGATGATGATATGGATGGAGCGATATTATTTGGAGATGCAGACGAAGTAAGGGAATTGTTCTAGGATGACATTGACCAGTAAAAATGTTTGTCGTATGTATTAAGCGCGTCCAATCTCTCTTAATATCTCAATTTTGCGAGGCTCTGCTACTTGCCGGAATCCCGCGTTCGTCATGTCAAAGCTACCATGGCCTCCAGACAACGCACGCAATCGTGTCGAATAATCTAACATTCGGCTCAACGGAGCAATGGCATAGATGGTTCGTTTTGCTTGTGGTAGAGCGGAAGCAGATGAAGATACCCTGAGAGAAGTCGAGGAAGGCGAAAGTTCCTCTGGAGGTATATACAGCCCATCCGAGGGATACGGATTCCCATCCTCATCAACTGCTACCGACGAACTGGCAAGGTCAAGGACTTCACCCCCATTCTCTGTGATGTCTTTGACAACCTTGCCGAGGGTATCCACATAGACAGAAACTTTAAGGTTGATATAAGGTTCAAGGATAGGACCCATCCCCGCCTCTCTAAGCTTAGAACGCAATATGTATGAGCTTGCACCGGTGAGAATGGATGGCGGTGCCTGATGCGGAAGAACGTATTGCGTTATCTGGACCTTGACATGCGATAGTGGGAGGGACGTGTGAGGGGAACTGGAGAGGGCACTTGAAATACCACGAGCGAGGTTCGCTAATGGATCGAGTTGGCTCGAATAGGAATCAGGCGCCTTGAGCGGCTGGCCTCGGGTATCCAACACGAGATTACCGTCGAATGCTGGATCACCTTGTTCATCCTCTCCAAGGGGCGCCACTGAGAGTGCAATCTTGACAGTTGTTGCTCTCCCAGCAATTTCTGCTGACCACTCTTCCAACCGCGCGAAGATACTGGAAGTCGTTGATTCTCGGTAGCTGACCTGACGGCCACCAAACTCGAATTTAGCGGCCCATTCATCTCTCAGCCGACCCTCGATGATCTCTAGATGCAAGGCGCCGAGGCCATGAACAAGGATTTGACCCTCCTGATTGTCCATGCGGACTGATGGATCCGTACGAATTAACGAATGGATGGCTTCTTGAACCGGGTCGAGGTCGGAGTGGGAATTAGGTATGACTGAGACTGACATGACGGCTGGAGGTGGTGTGACCCCTCGAAGTGACATTTGAGAGGAACCAGATTTTCCAAGGTCACGCGCGTCAACAAGGGTATCTCCAGTGCGAGTGTGCTTGAGGCCGAGAACGACTCCAACGGAGCCATATGGAAGAGAATCTACTTCCTCTGCTTCCGACGCATACAACAGGAGAAGTTTTGAAATCTGCTCTTTCTGACCCGTGTTGACATTATATATAGTCCTTTGGCGCTTGAGAGTTCCTAGGTGACAATGACGTGGGAAAGAGGCCCGTAGCCGGTCATAGACTCACCTGAGTACACTCGTATAAATGTCATCCATCCCTTTCGTTTGTCCCAAGCAACCTTCCAAGCCAACAAACGCACCGGGGCGTCTGGCGATTCAACTTCCAAGCGTACATCGAGAGGACTTGCGAGTAAATGACCGACGTAATCCATAACCAACTCCGTACCGATACTTCTAACGGCAGAACCACATAACACAGGGAGAACTTGATTTTCGATGGTCGCCTTTCGCAAGTGAGGTATTATTTCTGTGGGGTGTACCTGTAGATAAGCGTATGGGTTTGATGGGAAACCAAGGAGTCGATCCATAAGATCTTCGGAAAACATCGCAAGATTTTCCAGGAGTGCTGTTCTAGCGGGTACCAAGTGTGGGATAATGGGATGACCGGTTGGGAAGATCTCCGCAAACTCTGAGGTGTCTTTGACCAACGGGAGGGAATGACAAGTGTGAATTCCACCTTCTGTCCACTTCCAGAGCTCCCATTTCACAAGGTCCACCAAGCCCTCGATACCAGGCTCCGCTCGAGAATAATTTTCCGGATTCATGGACGCCAACGGGAGTGTAATTGCTACAGGGTTCGCATGTAACTTGTGGGTTAAGAGGGATAGAAATGAAGATCTAAAAGATGCTCCGGGTCGGTCAAGCTTGTTCATGAACAGCATGCGAGTGGCTACATTATATCTAGAAAAGGTGAATATCGGTGTTGATACGGAGTCGACCGAATCTATGAAATACGCACTTGGATAGCTGCCTCCATACACCCTTCGTCTGCGCTTCGACACCCTCGACCGAGTCTATTAACACGACAGCACCATCGACCACGCGGCTAGCGCTCTCGACCTCCATACCAAAGTCGGCGTGGCCTGGGGTATCGATAAGATTGAAATTCCAGTTTTTCCATTTGACTGGTATGCTTGCAGACTGTATGGTTATGCCTCTCTCCCTCTCGGCAGGCAGGAAGTCAGTAGTGGTACTTCCACTGTCGACGGAGCCGGGGGATGGGATGTAGGATGACTTGTGCAAAATGGACTCCGTTAACGTCGTTTTACCAGAGTCTACGAGACGTCAAACACGGCCTCTACGACGCAATTCAGCGATACGTACCAATGTGGGCTACAAGTGCTATGTTCCTGGTGTCGGAAGTCTCATTTTGAGCAGCGGATGCAAAGGAGCGGAGTAGGGGTAAACTGAAACTAGCACGATGGGTGTTACATCTCTGGGGGAAGTGCCAACGCAGCATGGCCCTGCTGGCCAGGTCTAGTTTGAAGAAAACAATAAGGCTTAGTCCTAATAAAGGCAAACTAAGCTGCTAGTACTATTCCCCCTAGTACCATGCAAGACATCCAAGCCGATGTTTTCGAACGACGTATACAGGAACGCAGAGACATGAAACACCCCCTAGTGACAATTCCCGCAAACATAGAGCCGCACAGCAACATTCCAAATACCCCACTCGCAGCGTCCACGATATCATTCCTGCTCGGGGGTTCCTTTGCCCTTGGATTTTCCCTTTTCCTACAAGGTGGCCTCACATCACCCTGGTGGGCCACATATCAACTCGGCTTCTTTGTTGCAGCGTGGTCGGCTTTCCACTGGGGTGAGTTCGCAGTGACTGCTGGTTGGAATCTAGAAAAGTGTAGCGTGGACTGTGAGCACGTCACAATTCTTTGCAATACTTGGCTCCACGGCTCACTTCTCTTCAGCTTTCTTGCTTGAAAATGGCGCAATGTATCATGTCGCAAATGGCACTGCACTCACAGAATATCTTGTTACCCTGTTCTTCATCCCCTCATCAAAGTCACTTACATACATTTCTGCTATCGGTGCGTCACTCATGCAATGACTTGCCGCATCCTCTTGAGTAAGTACAATAGGTATCCTTCTGGTAGTTGTCGGGCAGGCGCTGAGGACAACCGCAATGATGAATGCATCCACCAATTTCTCGCATTCAGTCGCGTTCCGCAAACGGGACTCCCATCAACTAGTGACTGATGGAGTATACGCGTAGGTCAACATTCTCCCATCAGAGCCAGCTGATTTCGATCCAATGTGGCGCCAGGTGGTTCCGTCACCCTTCCTATACCGGTTTCTTCTACTGGGCTTTAGGCACGCAAATGGTGCTGCAAAATCCAGTCAGCTTCATAGGTTTTACCGTAATCCTTTGGAGGTTCTTCTACCGTCGCACACGAGGTTTGTTTCTTGCTTCGTCCAGTCCGTTTTCTGATTATCTCCCATAGTTGAAGAGAGGGCTTTAGTGCAATTCTTCGGCAGCGACTATGAAGCTTATCGGCGCCGAGTTGGTACATGGATCCCTTTTATTCCATGAACTTTCCATGGAGTGGTTGGTTTACGCTGTCATGCTTCATACAGATGGAATAATGAAATATGGCATGACATGGGTGATCATACAGAGCCGTTGGAGATTACCGCATACTTAGCATGGCTTTTGAGTATGGTGTCCAACCCATCCAGTTTCAACACCTCTCAGTCCGCGACCACCGTCGTCCGCTCTGAAACGTAGACTCCATCAAGAAATTTACGGATATCCTTGTTCCGCACTCTGCAGCTACCCTGGATCGATGCGGCTGCGAAAACCTGTCAGTCGTTGGTTCATCCGTCTTGGGTGTTGAGATACCTGATTGCGAGACATTTTCGACGTCATTTCCCTCCAAAACAAGCTCGTCCTTTTGTGCTTTCGACTCTGCTATTGTCACGCCGTCCAACATATCGACGTGCCGAGTAGCCTGTCGAGAATTAACTTACATCCCTCAAATCACTTCTCGTCAGACGTACCTTCTCCCCTAAGAAATTTACAATTTCCAGCTTTCGCCCGCTGTCTTGAATGATAGTGTTGATAGGAAAGTGAGCATAGACCGCGCGCATTTTGTAGAGGAAGCCCTGATTATCGCATCAGTGTTTATTCAGTGCAAAGACGGATGTGACATACCTTCGTCACCCCGATGATCATATTGTTGATTAGACTTCTGATAGTGTTGAGACAGGCAACGTGCTTGCGTCCCCCTTGCCAGACAGCCAAGGTAACTTTCGTCTTGTTCTTGCTGGCTTTAACTACTCGGATATCCATGTCGACATGACGAATGGTTTTCGTGAGCGAGCCCCGTGGGCCAGTCACTTTAATGACCCGAGCCTTGATCCCGACGGTGACACCTTCAGGAACATCGAGTTCTTCGGTCTTGATAATGTCGCGCATCTGAGACACAGGGCAGTTAGCAACAAGTTATCCTCGGGTGGGGGACAGAATCCATCGGTTTCACGATGCGAGGCTGCATGAAATGAAGTTCATGACACCTTCGGCACGGGAAGATCGACTAGACCATCGTTGAACTCTACGAAACCGACTTACTTTGTGGTCGCTGATGTTCTTGGGACCGTTGCGCTTGGTACACTACACTTTGCGCAGTGAGGAGGCTAACCGGCTATTCGCGGCCGGAGATTGAATCACCTTAAGGCGGCGATTCCAAGTGAATGCGGTGGTATCTGCTTCTTTACCTTCACCCACCATCACCGTTTCATTGGGAGCTCCGGCTACCGTCACTTTTAAGTGAAATATTGAATTCAGAGTCTTCTCGCTCGGCGGTTCTAGGTGTAACTCGTGTAACATTGGCAAGAACTTACGGCGTCATAAGCTTGAAGTGACATGTCGATGTACTCTCAGCCCTCCGCCTATGGGCAGGTCACTTATCCAGCACCAGGCTATCAGTCTGCCCTAGCAGCATATTCCTACCAGCAATCACCACTACCTGCCCCTCCAATATATCATGTGGATCCCAATTCGTTCCGACGTGATTTTACTGCGCGTCTGGCAGAGCTTACCATTAACTCCAGGCCGATAATCCAGACGCTATCTATGTTCGCTCAAGAATACTCAAGATGGGCCGACGTGGTCGCACAGTGCATCGATTCACATATCAGAAGGGTGAGCCTTTGATTCATTATAATGAAATTTTACTTGATCATAGCGGATGGGATGGGCGAGCGTCTTTACGCTTGGCAGGGTGGTCTGTTGCTTGCAAACTATGTATATAGACCTCTTCATGTAGTCTGAGCAAAGATAACCTCTCATCGCCCCATTGATGGGCACCGCTGCTGACAGCGGTATGAAGAGGACGAGTCCATGAGAACGAGTCGCTTCCTGCTGTAGAACACGCCGTCTTCTGCTTTTTTTTCCCCCCCATCCGCAGCCAAGAAGCTGACTCATCTTTCCATTTTTGGTTTGTTCCCGATCAGGTCCCCCCCTGGATGAAGCTGCCTACTTTCTATCTCCTCGATGCCATCTCAAAGAATGTCTTTGATCCGTATGCGCGCCATTTCGCGCCGTTCGTTATACCACTTTTCCTGGACACTTATCAGCAGGTGGACCAGGCAACTCGCAGTAAAATGGAAGAAATGCTTCTGACCTGGAGAACTGGTGCACCGAGCGGTAAGGAACTCTTTGGTGTCATAACTCAGCTCGCAATCGAACGGGGTGTCTGGGGTGGCGACTCTACTTCATCGGTGGACGTGAGTATTCTATCCCCTCTCGATTAGATGGCGCTAAACCACTGTGGCTCGCTGCATAGGGACATGCAGCTGGCCAAGTCTCCAAGGTTCAGGCCCTTAGCGAGCTCGAATTCACCTTAGGTCAGAAGGAGAGAGCTCTCCAAGCCAATCCCTGGGACGTTACAACGCAGAAACACGTCGAAGTCTTGCAACAGGTGAGATATTGTAGACTTATCATCTATTGTGTCTTATTCCTGCACGAACCTAGTTACGGAAATTGGTAGAAGCCGGTGTTTCTCAGGACGAACTACGACAGATTCTCGGTCAGCTACGATCACTAACGCGCCCACCACAAGCACCATCTCAGGCATTGGCAGCCCCGCCTCCACCTTCGTCATACCCCCCTTCAACATCCACGTATCCATATTCGCAACAGCCTACCTACACACGGCAGTTCCAATCGACTTATCCTACTGTCCCTCCATCCCAGCCCTCCGGAACATACAATTATCAATCGGAACCAATGAAGGTAGAACCCATGAACCTCTCCGCTCTTCTGTCGTCTGCGCAAGCTAGTTCACCACCATCTACGGCCCCAGCGATACCCTCTAGCAGTATAACGAACCTTTATAACGCCCTCTTGAAAGCAGGTGTCGTTTCCGCTGATAGTACACCGGTTGGCGCAGGTTCAAGTATTGATGAGGAACGGACACCTCCCCCTTCCAACAGTCTTAGCCGCGACAACACTCGCGCTTACAGAAAGGCTGTCCTTTCTGAGAAGATCAGACTTACCACCACAGACATTGTTAGGTACGTTGTACTTCACTCTAGATTTCACTGGTTTGCTTAGGTATCCTATCCAGAAAACGGCCTTCTGTCATGTCATTTCTCTACGATCGGCTCCCCGCTCAGTGTAAGCAATGTGGTGTACGATTTAGTGATGACGTTTCGGGAAAGAAAGCCATGGACGACCATCTAGACATGCACTTCAGACAAAACAGGAAAGTTAATCAGAACCAAGGCCGTGGACATAGCAGGAGTTGGTTCGTTAGTCTTGAGGTATGGTTACTTTTCGCACATTCGGTTCGACCGGAAGCTGAGTAATACTACGTAGGATTGGCTTCATGAAGGAACATCAGATACGAAGGGAAAACGTCGAGCCGATGGCTTTAGATCCGGTTCTTTGAAGACAGTGGCAGCTGCCGAGGCTGCCCAGCGTGATGCCGAACTTCGTGCACAGTTTGTTGTGGTTCCGCCGGGCGATGAGGCCAAGTTAATATCATGTCCAATATGTAAGGAAACCATGAAATCTGAGTTCTTGGAGGACGATGAAGAGTGGGTGTGGAGGAATGCTGTTAAGAGAGATGACAGGGTATGTGGTCACGTCTTACTCCGCCTCTTTCCGTTGGTGACTTGGGCATAGATTTACCATGCGACGTGTCATTCAGAAGCTATAATCTCTACTCAGAACCTTGCAGCGCGGCTGCGGGATGGTACAGGTCGTAGTCGCTCGCGAACGCCAGAGGTGATTGGTATTCGTTCAACACCTCCGAAGGGAAACGGTCAACGGACCTCATTATCACCTTCGCCTGATCCAAAACGTGCTATGCTTAAGCGTAAGATCGTCAACGACGATCAGAGTTCTGACTTTTATCCCGCTCGAGAGGTGGACGGTACACCTCCTATGAAGAAACTTGCTCTCTCCTCATGAGTTTTGCAATCAGTCACCTCTGACGTCTTTATTGGAGTAGTTTATTCATAAGCATGGGTCGTTAAGCCATTTGTATTATTGCATCCTGCAACCCAGTAATACGATATCAATGCCGGATTTTTAGAAATGCGGAGAACTCGTGTTCGTTTACCACACGCGAAAACCCAAAAAATTACATGAGGGCGTATCTCCTCTCATCATCTTTGTTGGGCCTCATTGTTACTGTCTGCTGAGCTCCATACTTACACCGCCAGACCGAACGCCTTATGATGGGGTCTTCAAGTAGTGATACTTTGTTCATGCTTGATGAAACGTCTAATACCTCCGAAGGTAAGTAGCATCCCACTGCCCCGCTACTCTCCATGGAGACACAATGTGCCACAGCTGTAAAGATGACCCAGCTTGATGCTACGCTTGAATCTATCGACGAGATCACGAATATGGACGTCGAGATGCAGGTATGTCCGCCGACCGACGTCCAATCCGCGGCTTATCCGAGTAACACCGCGTTCGCCAAGGTCCCGCTGACTGACCGATGGACAATCATCGTACTTGATACGAACATACTACTGGAATTTCTTGACATTATACAAACATTTGTGTCCGAAGCCGAGCAACAACGGTTGCCCGTCTTGATTATCATCCCAGGGGTCGTGATACATGAACTCGATGTGTGGGTAGCATGTATTGTCTGGTGCAGTAAACGATGATTGACTCAAAAGCTCTGCTCAACAGCCAGAAGAACCGCGATGGCTTGTCATGGTTCGCACGACGAGCGTCCACCTGGCTGCTTAAAAAGGTCAAGGAAAGGAGGAGCGTGAAGGGCCAAGCCCTGGATGAAACTTGCAAATCGTCTGGCAACTGGAAGACAAAAGAACGGGAGGAAGTATGTGCAAATTTCAGAGGTCTACAGAAAATGTCGGTTGACCCGAGTTCACAGGTGCTTGGTGGAGAAAGAGCGAATGACGGTTTGATTCTCGACTGTTGTCGATACTTCTCTCGGGTCCGACAATGTCGCACGTTCCTGTGCAGCAAAGATAAACTTCTGGCTGTGGAGGCCGAAAGTGCTGGTATGTGGCAAGTCTCCACGGTGGAGGTGACAGAGTTGGTATGACAAAGACGGACAGGAATTCCGACGTTATTTCCGAACCAAGGGTCGTTCTGTAGTCGGGATATCGCCCTGGGGATTTTTGGCCCCGAAGCGTCTACGCTCCGGTTTAGCGGACATTTCCCAAGCTACCGTGGCAATGTGATGCAGGACACCGCGGGTGTGATGGGGGATGATAATGGGATGGATATCGATGACGAGTCGGCGGTGACCGAACTTGTGCGCCCGAGTCATCCGCTCGATCTACTGCACTTGCAGGTGATCGATCACTTTGGCGAGTTGCTGCTGGAACTGGTGGGCAAGGTTGCGGGGCCGGAAGCACAGAGGTTTGGGACTGTGGAGATGATGTCAAGACATGCACCGGCATATGCGCGGAAACAGTTGATGTTGTGGACGGCGTCGGATTCGCTGGAGTTCCTGCACACGAAGAAGCCTTGGCCGCATTCGTCACCGCGTGTGGATGTATTTCTGATGCGGCCGCGTGAGGGGAGAGGCTCTCGGAGAGGCCACGACTGGTCGCGACGGGACTGGGAGGTGGTACTGAGCACGCTGGGGAAGATTGGGGATATGTGGGTGGACGGGGCGGGTATACGGGAGTCGGTGCCCGCTGTAGAAGTGGAGATGAAGCGTGTATTTGGACTTGCGATGCGGCCGACGGGAGTGGGTGTGATTAGTTATAATAATTGAGTAATTTTGATTCAGTTCTACTTTCACACCAACCTCCTCTTCTTCATGGCAAAGAGACGCACTCTCAGCCACATCGCCCTCGTCTTCCTAGCCCTCGTCCTCCTCGGCACCCTTCTCGTCCTCTCCTCCGTTTCTTACTACCTTGCCATCAATGCCGCAGCATACATCTCCGACCTCGACGTGCCTGTCCTCGACAACTCAACTCGCTGGAATGCAACCCAACACGGAATGGCCGAGCGCATTCCCCGCATCCTACACCAGACCTGGAAGTCTGAAACTCTTCCTCCAAAGTGGAAAAACGTGTCTGAAGGCTGTCGTGACATGATGTCTGACTAGTACGTCTCTCACCTTCATGCACGCGTCTTGTCTCATACGCGCCCCTCAGTGAATACATGTTATGGACGGATGCCAGCTCGCGCGAGTTCATCGCAGAACATTATCCTTGGTTTCTTGACACCTTCGACAATTACGAATACGTTATCCAGCGTGCCGACGCGATTCGTTACTTCGTTCTCCACTATTACGGTGGTATCTATCTCGACCTTGACATTGGTTGCTTGCGGCCTCTGGACCCCCTGCTGGTGTACCCCGTCATTCTCCCAAAGACTATCCCCGTCGGTGTTTCCAACGACCTCATCTTCGCACAAAAAGGGCACCCCTTCTTGGCACAGACCATTCACAACCTCGTTACTTTTGATCATGACTGGCTCCTCAATTATCCCACCGTCATGTTTTCAACTGGCCCCATGTTTCTATCCGCTCAGTACAGCATCTATACCTCTTCTCATCCCATTACTCTCGACGAACCTGGTGACGTACGCATTCTCCCCAAGTCACTCTACGGCAAGAATGCCAAGCCTGGAGAGGCGCCACATTCATTCTTCTCCCACTTTTACGGCAGCAGTTGGCACGCGGATGACGCTCCGTTCATTGGATTCCTCAGCCACTGGGGCAAACCCTTGATGTGGCTCGGCTTGGTGGTCTTATTGTGGGGTATATACCGTCTCGCCATGCCGAGCAACTCCAGAAAGTACAGTCTTCGAAGGATTGGTGGCTATGACGTCCTTCTGCCCAGGTGGACTCAGCGCAATGGCCGTTGGCACGTTGATATGCGTTGGTCCTTACTCCCCCCGTCGGCTGCTTCGACACAGCCCTCCTCTCCCTCAAGTTCGACTCTTCATCAATTCGAAGAGGATATCTCACTTCTCCCACTTCCTTTTGACGTCCGCTCGGATTCTCCTGCCCCCTCCGACATTTCGTCCCCTATCGACATTTTCCCCACCGCTGCTCAACGTGGATCATCCTCATTCCTTGACACAGTGTATCGCATCAGGGATCGTGCGGTCGCATTTGTTACGAATCAACGCGATAACATTGTTTCCTCGCGGTCTCATGTCCGGCACCGACGACACCGGTCTCGAGGAGTATTGTTTTTCCTTCCTGCAATCTTCACCCAGTCGCAGGCCTCAGACATTACCCCGCGTAGCCCACCGCCGCAACCTTGTCCTCAAGTTTCTCCTGAGAAGATTCGCTTTCCCCCCGACGCTGGCCGCATGGGAACTACGTCGGGCGAAGCTGATCTATTGTTTCATCAGGGAAGCTCACAATTATCACGTATGGAGAGTCGTGCGTCATCATCACAGAGCCTCATCGACGTCGAGACTGCTGCAGAGTCATAGTTTCCGTTGCAGCAGGACATTGTTTGCTTGCCGGACCAGATACCTTACAATTCTACTAAATTCTATTGCTTCAGCTAACATACGTAGGTAGCATGTGGATCTGTCTTGACGAATTCCTCGCTCATGTTCAAGTTATTTACGTCTCAGGGGATCAATGTTCAGATCCATTTATGTTCAGGACCGTGTACATCTACTTATGCACTTATCGGTTCAACCATCTTATTCCAATGTGAAACACGTCGAGCTGTCATTTGTCAAGGCAAAGTGATAATCATGATCAGGTGCGTGGAACTGCGGCCACTGATTTCATCGAGGCTGTCAAGATCAACATCGCCGCAGCGCTGACGCTGTAAGTTGCTGACGGACCAAAAGTCCAGTATGAGGCACAGGCTTAGTGATTGCCAGATTCAGCGGGATTACCGATTGTCCATTACGAAACCACGCACCCAGCAAGGGGCCAATGGCCCGTCCTAATTGACCAGCTGATCGGAACACGCCCAATGCTACCCCTTTGGAGAGCCGTGGGTGCGCTTGCACGGATTTCCCGGCGACCTGATCGACTCCCTCATCACATTGCAAGGATGCAAATGATGTGAGTGAGCTGACGACCGTTGCCGATGTGAATGCGAGACAGATGGCAGCCATTTGGAGAAGACGGACTGCGGTGGCTGAGCCTTCCAGAATAAATTGGGGAACCAGGGAGAGAAACACGAGTCCGACGGCGCAACTGAGTACCCCACGCCTCGCCATTTTGCCCTCTCCCACCTTGGAGATTGTCCGACGCACGTACCCACCTTGAAGTAGAGCACTAATTATACCAATGGACCCGATGAGAGCTCCGTTCTGGCTGTTGCTCCAGTCGAAAACTATAGAACCAACGAGTTAGACTAATATTTCTTTGGGCGGGAGGATGACGTACGATCAAACGTGAGGAATGTTAGTGTGAACTCGACTCCAGAGAAGACACCCAAAAAGAAGAAATGAAACCATCGCAATGTCCGGAGTAGGTCCAGCCGTTCTTGAACCGTTCTTGCTGGCGATTTCGTCTTTGGTTTCTCTACTTTGTCTGTTTGCGATGAAGCCTTGCCACCACCCTGCTGGATGCCTCTAGTTTCCGGTAGCGCAGCTGCCAAGAACACTGTCTCAATGGACAAAAGCACCAGAGTTATCAATGCTGGAACAGCATAAATGTTTAGCTCGGTGCCCAATGCCCTCACGGAGGCCGGAACAGGCTGAGAGGCAAAGTACGCTCCAATAGGTGGACCTATGCAAAAGCAGATCGCGAACGCGATACCGATCTGAGCAAGAGACCTGGAGCGCTCAGCTGGGGCAGTGATATCCGAGAGAATTGCACTGTTGAAGGCCCAGTAAAACAGTTGAATCATGCTTGAAGAAAGACAAAGTACATACGTCGCCAATTGTACGTTGCCTTCGCTAAGTCCTCCGATTATGCGAGAGAGCATGTAGGACGAAAACGTGGTAGCTTTGATCCATCTTCGAGATAACTAATAGCACGATTGGCGTTGGTCAGATAGAAAGATAAACTTACATGAGTGCAGAGAGAACGTTCCCAGCCATGGTGACGAGGAGGACGTTCCTACGCCCATATTTGTCAGAAAGTGCTCCGATCAGCGGAGCGACGAGGAACTGAAGCGTCCTTGAAAGGTGAAGGTCAGAAACAGCTCCATTTTACCGCTCAGCATACACACGAAAAGGCCGAACCCATCAAGCCCCCTGTATGCCGAGTGAGTGATACCACTACGTCTAGCAAATATGGACTTGCCTAGAAGTACCACGTCCCATCTCTGGGGGTTATTATTAGGTTTGTAGAATAGGGCACGAATGGAAGAGATGGTATAAAGCGTTCGCGATAATAACCCGGTGGGATCAGACCCTTCTTTCTGGTGAGATCTTAGCAGAGGTAAAAACGCGATACGAGATGCACTTACCACTGTATACCATTCAATAATTCGAGGGAAGAGAGGGAGCGGAATTGTAAAAGCTTCCAAACACGTCAGCAAAACTGAATGAACCAGAAGCTGCCAGCCTCATGGACTTACCAAAAAGATCTAATACTAGGGACCAGAAAACGATTTTCTCTATCTTACCCATCTTATGGGCAGAGATAAGGATGTGTTAGTTTAGCCAAGAAAGTGGAGGACCAGCACTCCAGTACGGCTGGTTACGATGGATACTGGACACCGCGTCGTCAAATCAGAACTGCGGGGTCAACGCGAAGATGGGCTAGTGGGAGAAATACATCTCCGTTTATGACCGCTATCAACTCAAACGGCGAACGAGTGGTTCTGTGTGAATTTCGGTTTTACATGGCCGGCAAAATATCTACTTGAACACTAGAGAATCGTGTGTCCAGCTACTTTTCCATTTCTGCGATTTCCATTTCTTCGGGATCGTCTGCGTTGGGAATCACTGTACCTCGAAACTGCTGGTCTTCAGAGGCTTGTGTAAGTTCCGTTTGGAAGTGTGAGCTCGTCTCCGTTTTGGTGAGTTCACGAAGAGCCATGGTGGCATAAGCCGCCGTTCCAAGCGTCAGATTGATTTGCAAAGCCACGAATTTGCCGTTCTCCGCCACACTTGGCGGGTCAAAGCCTAAGAGTTTGTCTTCGTCCGCCTGCGCCAGCGCGACATCAGGATTCGTATATCGGAGAATAGACCATGCCATGTTCTTTGGTAGCTGAAGAATCTTTCGGTAGGATCCATTGAGGGTGTACTCTCTGGAGGGATGTTATTCAGCCAAGCCCAGAGT
>JBBPQZ010000345.1:0-17599 GCA_038092795.1 Boletus rubissimus
CAATGCACCCTGGAGATTTATGCGCTTGGTAGGAGGCCATCCGTTTTTTCACCTTACCCCGTACTCACAGGGAAACCTTTAGGATAATGGCTACAAGTATTTGCACTACGTGGACAGCCCCGCCAAGTTCGAAGTTCGAAGCGGGTTGGAGGATCTTCCGGACCGTATTGAAATTGCCGCTATCAGCCAGATTGCGACTGGCACATGTACTCCACCTTCAAACGCTTTGCATAACCACGTCGATCTGCCAACCTCCCAGACCCCGTCGCCGCTCTCCTTTTCCTTGTTGACTGCGAGCGATGGGTCGCTGGCGGATCAAATCGCCACCGATCAGTCAGCATGGGCAGATTGGACGGATGGCTTGAACATGCTCCGACGAGACAGTGGGCACGTCACTTCTGATGAGACCGCTGGTTATATCAGAGCGCTCACGGAGATTGGTCTGAAAATAAAACTTCTCGGTACGTACTCACTCATCTCCTACCTCATCAACACTCCTGGGGCTCAACGTCTTTCCATTGCAGACCTTACGGGCGAAAGAGTTGATATACCGAGTGGGCTGGTGGCCGGACCTCCTCCCACTAACGCGGACTTTTTCTTCTCCGACCTGCTTTAGAATTTTGTAAGGGTTGGTTGTAATTTCTTTTCTCTAGTATGGAGGAACTTTATTCCGAGCGGGTTGGCACAGTCCAAGGTGGTAGTAAGATCAAAATTCTACTATTAGTCGCTCGTAGAGCTTGTTACAGTACACATTTCTGTCGTCCCATGGAAAGTATATCGGGGACAACGTCTGGGAGTATATGCAGTTGATGCAGTGGTGAACCAGTGATACAAAGTAGCAGTTGATGCGTGTCGTAGGAAACATACAGGGGGATATCTTAAGATATGCGACGTGATGATGTACGGGGGTTGAACCCGTAATAAAATGAAGTGAGTGCTATGAGTTGGATCATCCTGGAGATGAAAAGTTCGCGAAATGCGAGGAAACAGAAGGAAGCAACAAGGACAGATGGTCAAGGAAGTAGCGTCTTAGTTCATGAAACCATTCGTCTTTGCTACGTGATTTCGCTGTGGGTGTGAAGCTGCGTACTCTTCGCCAGCCTTGAAGAGGGGGGCAAATATGGCGTCTGGGTCCTTGAAGTCGTTATGAACCACGTTTATGAGGTAAGAGTCGTTCATGACGTCCATGATGAGCTTGCGTGATGGTGAACCAGCATCGTACACGTAGGCCCATTTGCAACCCAGTTCGAAAGCCTCGTCCTGAGACCGCGTCGATAAACATCGGGTTGTATCAACCATGAACACGCACCTTCCATGCCATGAAGCTGATGGCCTCGACGATGGTAGGTTGAATGATCTCCTTGTTGGGGAAAACACCCCACGTGACTGCGTTCGGCCCATCAGAGTGAGTGTTTGTCCGCAGGTCGCCTTGCTTGTTGATAACGTGGTACGTCATCTGAGGGTCGAGCTCAATCTGAGATATAAGCAATTCTAACAAGTCACTGTTCACGAAGAACTCCAGATATGCCTTAATTCAACGTCGTGAACACTCCCTTGCACCACATAAAAGAGTATCTGCTGACCTTTTGATAGACATATCCATTCCTTGGACCCCAGCCAAACTTCGGGTCATCGCTCCTTGCCCCATTAACAGCAGGTTGGGAATTAATGGTCAAAAAGCCGAGCCGGTTCATCTTCGCTAGGTCTGAAGCGATGACAGAGGTCTCTGATGAAGCTGGCTGATCTGACCAAGGAAGCGCCTGAAGTTGCTTCTCGCAGAATCGAGCGAAGAGATCAGTAACATCAGAAAAGGATTTGGGCTCGCCCCAAAGTTTCAACGCTTCCTCTTTCTGTGTTAATGGAAAGAGCTCAGCAGTACTCAAGGAGCGACGCATATGACCCACGCACCGTTTGCTTCAGCGAGACACCGTAACCATCCAGTTCACCGTATGCAGGACTCCGAGAATCACCGAAACGTCCGTTGGGAAACTCGTCCCAGTTCTCAGTACGTGACAAATAAGACTTGGCCCGGTTCGCCCAGAATATCGGTCGAATGTTCTCTTGTCGACGATTTGGTGTGAGAGACTATGAACAGGTTTAAATCACAATCAACGTGGCGTGAGATGGACGTACCTGTCTCCATGGTAAGGGCTTGACAGTCTCAATTCTTGGGACCAAGTTAAGCTCCTCAAGTAACATTTTGGTACCCTTCTCCAGATTCATGGTGTAGAAGTGAAGGCCCTTGATACCGAGGCTTGCATCGAGAATTTTGCGGCACATCTCTGCGACCATCTTTGTGCCTATCTCTCTGACTTTTTCGTCATTGTTCTTGTGGGGCTCCAAGGCATCCATAAAGAACTGAGGAATTTTGGTCTTTGCAAGGCTGGTTGCCTTCAAGAACCCGTTCCAAGTCTGGATAGGAGCAATGCCAGGAACGATAGGAACAGTTATTCCCGCTGCTCTGACAGCCTTGACCCAGTCGATAAAGATGTCGACATCGTAGAACATCTGTGTGAAGATGAAATCGACACCCTTCTCGACCTTCTCCTTGAGACACTTCATCTCGAACTCACGCTCTTCCGGCGGGAGAAGTTGAAATTGGGGGAAACCGGGGACTGCTACGTCAAAGTAGTCGTCGTATTCCTTGTGGATATGTCTGACGAGATCGATTCCATGGACGAAACCACCTTCGACAGCTTCCCATTCATCTTTGCCTGCGGGGGGGTCTCCACGAAGGGCAAGGACGTTACGGCATCCATGCTGCTTTGCTTCCTACACCGTTATTCCGAGTTGTGGAGACGCGATAAGTGACATTCCGAACATAACTTACTTTGAGGGCGATGTCGACCTTTTCCTGTGGCATGTTGGTGCATGTCAAGTGCATGCAAGTCTCGATGCCAAGGATGCCCTGGCATGTCTTTATCATCTCCGATGTGAGATCAGACGTCCGACCACCAGCATTCCTACGACCGGATCAGCAACATCTGCAAGACGGATGGGAAAGAAGACTCACCAGGTAATATCGATAAACTCGGGGCCCAATGCCCGCATGCGCTCTATACGATCGAGCAAGTTTTGGAGACCCTAGAAAAAGAGTAAGGGCGACGAAACACGGCGTTGTCGAGAGATGGCAAGGTAATGCACACCTGCGCTGTCCTCGGAGGGAAGTATTCGAAAGACCACCATATCTTTCCCTCTTTTGTGGACTCCTCGATCTTTTTGCTAATTTTCATGACGGCAAGGGAAAAAAAGGGAAGGATCGTGAGGAAAGGGGAGAAAGTGAAAGCGAAAGGAGTCTGGGTATTTTCTCGTGATCGGACTTTGCTGGTTTCATTCATTGATTCGCTTGCAAAAAATCTATATCACGTGACCATCGGATTGCTACGGTACATACTTTTCCTCTATACGTCTCATGCGCTCTGCACGAGGTAAACAACGGATGTCGCCACGATCGCGACCGTCACCACCACCATGATGGGGAAATGTACCCTGCAAAGACGGCATTAGGCCGCAGCGCAACACTGGACAGGACACTGGGTGTTTCACCTCGTCACAGCAAGAAATGCTCTCACTCTCAGCAAGTCTTTTACTCCGCTGTGATACTCCCAGATAGCGGCGGCGATGGTAGCCAAAGCAGCGAGGAACTGTACAATTGCCACAGGCTGGCTGGCGTTGCCCAGGGTCTCTTCTCCGCTGCTGCTACCAGGGCCTGGGAGGCGTATTCCGAGCAAAGCAGTCGATGACAGAAGCATCAGAAGCAAGACCAACTTGACATGTGCCAAAAAGTTGCGCTCCAGCATGCAGAAATCGCGAACCGTGCTGCCTGCGACTTCCAGAGAGAGGGCCATCGATGGAGTCTATGCAAGAAGTGGATATTGACAACACGTGACTTACCCGACGCGCTGTTTGGTCCATTATTTGGTTGTAGTTGATATTCGTCCATCCTCTCTCTCTCGTGTTTCCTTACGATCTTACGCTCATTAACGTCCAGCTCGCCCAGTTGCTGTATTTCTGGGATTTACGATTTGACACGACTATTCACCTACGATGGGTTTATTCAAAAGATTATTTTCAATCGGTAGCAGAAAATCCAAGAAGCGGTCAGCGGTGGATCCCTGCACCGAATTCCCCCCTTCTCTCCAGCAGCACCTCAAACCATGCCAGAGCGACGATACAGAGGCAGCAGTCAGTCGCCTGTTGCGTTCATCATCTGCCCGATTTGCAGCAGAACCGCAAATCGGCCTTAGCTCTCTGCCCCCCCTCCGTAAGTTTAACCGTGACCATTCGTTGCTCCTCGTTCAATCGCGGTCTTTACCTATTCAGCGCATCCCATTGACTCAGTCATTCCTCGTCCAAAATCATCGTCTACAACCATTGCTAGTGTTTCTGCTCGTAGCACCTACTCTGTGACCATCCATGGTCGGACCGTGCACAGCCGTACCGAGTTCCCAAACGCGTACCCTCCAATGGATGTGAGCTTCACCCCAAAACGGTCACACACAGACTCGGCTCGCCGGCGTTCCAAGAGCGTGCCCATCACACCCCGAGACAAGAATCGTCTCGTGGTTCTCCGTCAGGACCCTTCCGTAGCAAGTCTTCTAAGCTACTACGATGATGAAGGACACCTCAACTCAGCTCTCTTCTCAAACACTCCTTCTCCCCAGAAGGAGGGACGTGTTCAAAGGCGTCGCACAGGTTCTACTCTGCGACAGTTACTTGGACATCCATCTTCACCAGAGTTAAGAAACTGCAGCGCGGAGGGTGACATATCCTGGGCAGAAAAGTTCCTTGGGTTAGTGCCAAGTGTATTCTGTTGTTCCACAGATGCTGACGAGACACTCAGTGAGACTGACGACAATTCCTCACTATCCTCCCTTGGCCCTCGGACCCCCGCCGACACTCATTTTACTCACACTCAGTTTATCGATGACCAAACTGCGCTACCCATCGAATGCGATACCTCGACTGCCAATCACCAGACTTTCTCCTCACTTGAAGTTGAACTCAGTGCTTCCACCGACCTTGCACACCCACAAGCATTCAATTCGCCGTACGGGAATCCCGTGACGCCTCAACGTGCCTCTCAGATATTCGGATTCCTTGGCGACAAGAAGAGGGTTCATGATGGTCCGGTTTCAAGACTTCCCCAGCTCAAGACAACTACACCCCACTATCGCCGCTTTTCGGCCGAATCCTCTATTAGCGATACCAACCACTCTCATATTCCCCTTCCCACTTCACCTACCAGTCAGCGACGTTTTTCTCTTGCCTCTAATGCGAGCAGGTCTCCTCCGTCTCCAACCACTCCAGCATTTTTGCCACTCCAGCACGAGGATGAGGACTCTACGCTCCCACAACCTGTCATTTCCCAACACACCAGACAAAGCAGCCGTGGTCCTCGCGGACCCCGACCCCCTTCCAAAGTACTCTCGCGTCAGAGTACAGGGTCTCTGTCAGTTCCCTGTGATGTTAATGACTCTTACCCCGTGATGGAGCAACGTCTGTCCGTGCAGTCTGTCACGGGTGAGAAGTCGAACACCGACAACAAATACATCAGCGTTGCTGCCGCTCGACCACGTGAAATGCATTCTCAGATTCCCAAGTTGAGAACTGCATCAGGTTCTTCGAGTAGCTCCGCGGAGTCGAAGCACGTCGTTGCCGCTATCAATTCTCCGCGCCGACATCCTGTTCCTTTGCAGCCCATGGTCCAGCTGAAGCCTAGACCAACAGAGGCTGAGCTTCCAACGGGCATTGCACCTCATGGCAAGGAGAATGGTGTGCTATCTCGCCTACCTCAACCTGTCACTCCAGTTCGACCGTTTGCACTTCATTCACATCACCTGCGCGAACCACCCTCCCCGGCATCTTCGTCAGAGTTGTCACCTGTTGCGAAACAAATGATGGCCAATCTGAGACAACAGCGAATGCATGCCCGTCAGCGGGAAAGACAGGCAGGAAGACTAGGCAGTAGTCAGAGTAGGATTCGATATTGAGCGTGGCGCATACATTTTCTTGCTCGTCTTCCCGCGCGATTTAGCTTTGCTTTTGATGAAGGACGCTTCATTGACTTGCGATGTATTTAAATCCTCAGTCGTTCTGTTTGACTGCTTTCGTTGTTCGCTTTGCGTTACTGCACGCTAGGTAATGCTTTATCACAAGACGTAATTGACTTGATTCATTGTCTCCGAGTCCCCTATCAGTTGCCTATCAGAGATAAGTGATAGCCGCCGTGAGAAGGCACGAAGGGGCTCGGAGCTCGCCTAACGTGGCCCAAATCCCCACAGTCCTTTTCGTCCTCCCAGCAGTCTTGGTCGTACGAGATGGTGCAGTTGTACGGAGCTGCAGATACGAGAGTCCGAGAGATTCACACCGACCAACATGGCGTAGAGGATAACGAAGGCTCTGCTTTACTCGGAAGCGAACCGAGAGGGGGTCATGCGAGCATTGTTAGCTCTGTCGGTAACCTCTCGAACACAATCGTTGGGAGCGGTGCGTCGTTTGGTCGTGTGACCGGAAAGTGACTGATGGTCCCCAATCCTTAGGTATGCTGACGTTCCCTCTGGTCAGCTTTTTGTTTCCTCCGCCCTCAAAGATCTATCCTTATGTGGCGGATCTCTCCTCTAGGTCTTGGCGTCTGCAGGTATCATTCCAGGAATGATCACTTGCGCGTTCTCTGGGGCAGTTAGCGGCTTTGGCCTGTACCTGCTCTCTCGCTGTGCACGTTTTACCCCACACCGGCGAAGTTCGTTTTTCGCTGTTGCTCAAATCACATTCCCTCAAGCAGGCGTTTTCTTTGATGCTGCCATTGCCATCAAGTGCTTTGGCGTCTCTATCAGGTATGTATTGACCAGAACGAATGCGAGGGAACATTGTCATGTCGATCTTTCACTAGTTATCTCATCATTATCAAGTCGTTGATGCCCAATGTTGTTGCATCAATATTCCACGACTTGACTTCGCCGGACACAAATCCCCCAGAATGGGCCTTATCCGGTCGCAACTGGGTTACACTCGCTATGTTACCGCTTGCATTCCTTTCGTTCCTTCGCAAGCTAGACAGCCTTAGATACACAAGCTACATTGCACTGTTCTCCGTTGGTGGGTCATAGCGTTGGTTCTTTACCAGTGATCAGTGTTGACCAAGGCATGCTTTTGGAAGTATACCTGGCCATGATCGTCGTCACATGCTACTTCAAACCTCTAGAGGGTGCTCCGCCGGTGGGCGAAGTCCATTTGATCCATTTCACACCCACCTTCGTGACCACGTTTCCTGTGCAAGTGTTTGCATTCACGTGTGCACAGAATGTAAGATACACTCTTTGTTGATTTTGGCACGATGTTGATGACAACTTAGATATATCCCATTTACAATGAGCTGCGGACTAACTCACAACAGCACCTCAACACGGTCATTGGCGCATCCATCGGAGGAACTGTGATCATTTATGAGATCATTGCAGTATTCGGTTACCTGACCTTTGGTTCCAATGTCAGTCGGTGATCCGTTGTTGGTATCGTTTTTGCTAATTGTGCCGCCTGTATTAGGTTGGCGCAAACATTATTGCGATGTACCCTTCCACCTCGCTGTTCATTGCAGTTGGGCAATTGGCCATCGTCATCCTTATTACATTTTCGTATCCCCTGCAGGTGCTGCCATGTCGCAACTGCTTAGACAAGATTTTCCCCGGAGGATCGCTCGTTAAGCGGGGATTAGAAGACGAGGAAGACTTGGACGAAGGGACCTCAGACGAGCACGCAGATGGAGAGATGACGATGTTGAAGCATGCACTGCTCACTGGAGCTATTACCTTGTTCGGATTTATTATCGCATACAACATGGACAACTTGCAGTTGGGTAAGTAACCTGGGAGCTGCTTTTTGATGTCTTTGCACTGATTCGCCGATATGGGAAGTTCTCTCATTCGTTGGGTCCACCGGGTCGACGACGATATCTTTTATCCTTCCAGGACTGCTCTTCTGGAAGGTGAGAGGTTTCCCATGCGTGCGTTCCTTATCGCTGCGGTCCTGACGATTTGCACAGCTCTCCAAGGAAGACCCGGGCGTGAGTCGGTCGCTGAAGAACGGCGCGGTGGCACTGACTGTCTATGGATGCTGCGTCTTCGTGTTCTGGTGCGTAGTACGTTAGCGAGAGGACGACGTGGCTAATGGTGGTCACACAGCCTCGGGTTTAACATTTACAAAGTTGTCTACCCAACTTCGACGGAGGGGCTATCACACTAATCGTGTGGATGTATTTCGATATATTTACGATAGAGATAGATAGAAAATATAATGAAAGCTTGCACTGCCTACTTGTGAGCGCCAAAGCGTTGTATTCCCACGAGAGGGGGAGAGAGAGGTGGACTGTTTGCAAGCTTTGATAGTGTCGTCCCCCTAGACCTAACGGATGCATCCACACTCGCATTAGACACTCTTCCTTTCTCCCCAAACACATCCGTAAATCCTCCTTGGGACGTCCCGGTGAGTCTCCCACTCAAATCAGTCCACATCTCCTTGTCCGGTTCCCCCTCCGTCACTCATGTACTCCTCACAGGCTACATTGCCGTCCATCCGCCATGTCTTCTTCCTTCCCCATGCCTGCCACAGATCCCCACTCCTCTCTGTTTCCTCTCCTTTCCTCCACACCTGACGCCGCAACCAGCCAGTCGCCCTCGCGCTCTGATTCGGAGCCCTTGGCCGACTCCGACTCCACCGGTAGCGCCAATTCCACCTCTCTCCCAGACGTCGATCCTCAAATCGTCGAGGCCCTCAAAAGTAAAGATAGGATATACGTCCTGAAGCTCGGCGAGCAGATGGAAAGCTTAATCAACGATCGCAGGTTTGTTCTTTTTCCGTTTCCCTTTACAACTTTGCCCTGCAGCTACGTCTCTTGCACCGTGGGACGTCTTCCTTTCCATTTTATGACGTCTCAATGCATATTCATTCGCTGACGACCTAAATTCAGCAGGCCTCGCATTGATCTGATGCCAAACACTTCTTATCAAAGACTTCTCGTGCACAGATGCTCCACCTATTACAGGCTGGCGCCAGAAACCGACTCTATCACCAAGGTTATTAGTGTACTACTCACTTCGGAGAGCAGAATGTGAGTGTTGCGACACAGCAGTCCACGGACCACTCATCCATCACTTCCGCAGACCTACTCGCCGTATTGCAGAGCTTGTCCCCGCCCAGTCACCCACGCAACCCACTTTTAAAATCATGCGTCGATCTCCCACTGACCGCCAACGCCCCAAACCCCATTCGCAAGCTGGCTCTGTGGCCGGTGAAGATGCCGAGCTCTCAGATCCAGAACCATCCGAGGCGGGAAGCCTGGGTGGACGGAGTAACGCCACCGGGAGCAGCAAGAAGCATAAAACAATTGCCGAACGAGAGGCCGCTTATAACGAGGCTCGCTCCAGGATATTCATGGGTTTCGACGAGAAGGAAAGAGGAAAGGAAAAAGACCTCAGCGCTAGCTCTTCTACTGTTAGTCTCACTTCAGGTTCAGTGACAAGTGCAGGCGAAACTAGCAGCACGGGCGATATGGACGACTCGGTGAGCTCACCGACAACAGAGAGCGAATGGTCTGGGCCAGTCGTACGAGACAAAAAAGATGGCCGCCGTTCCAATGGCTCATCGTCCAAGAGCCTCCGCTCGACCGGACCAAGTTTTAATGGATCAAATAGTTCTCGTGGTTCGAGAGCTCCCTCTCCGTCATCTTTCAAATACCCCACGCTGTACGAGCCCTCTCCAGCTGCTGTGCCTTATGACCTATCACAGGCTCCGGCTCCGGCTCCCGGCTATGGTAACCCATACATGTATGCATACCCACAACCAGCTCCCCCTACACCGAATTACATCCCTCCCTATCAATACTATGCAACATACCCTTACCCTCATCCTCCAAACTCCCTTCAGAACGCAGATCCCGGCAGTCCTTCCAATCAGGCTGACGTTTACTCATCTCAACAGCCACATCAACATCAAGGGGTTTATGTACCTTATCCATGGCACTCGCCACCTCCTGCTCACCCTCCTACTCAGCACCGACCCCTTCCCGTGTCCAGTCCTCCCATCGCTCCTCCTGCTTCCCAATTCTCGACTTACACACCGCCCGTTCCACCTTATGGACCCTACCCGATGCCTTACTATCCTTCTCCTCCGATGCATCCCATGCAACCGTCTTCTCCTCCAGTTCAGAATCAAGCACATTACTCTCCTGAATACAATGGTGCACCCGACCCATATGCTGCCGGCCGGCCGTACCCCGGGGTTATCGGTCAGCAGTCTCCCACGATGGGACCTAAGCCCAGAGGTGCTCCACCCGCTCGAAGTGCATGGAGTTACGGTCCCGGGATAGGTATGGGTGGATTCGGAGTAAACGGCAATGCTAACAGGCCCGGTGGAGGTAGCGAGGTTGTAGGACCGCGTTTAAGCTCAACGGTAAGAAGACATCCTGGAAACTTGAATGGAAATGCTAGTGCTAGGGCACCAACTAGTGACGAGGCGTCGTCTACAGCCGTGAGTTGTCCCTCACGGTTCCATCATATCATCTATCCCCGACTTATTTTTGGGCAAATTGACTCACAATCTATATCTTTCTAGTCATCTTCTACGTCGTCGTCTTCACGGAGAGCGTACACGTCAACGTCATCACAACACCCTCTTCCCGCAAGACCTGATTGGGCTGTCGGTCTTAAGCCCCAGCCTACTTTGCACGCTACTCATAGGCATCATGAACATTCTGCAAACTCTCGAAATATGTCCCCTGCCCATAGCAATGGACAACGGGCACAGCAAGTTCCACCTCCACTTCAGTCGACAGACTTTCCGCCGCTCACAGTGAATGCTGCGGCGGAGAAACGCATGCCAGTAGCGGGAGTGTGGACCAACTCGTCATCTACCCGCTCCATACTCATGCCAGGAAATAACGCGTTAGCCAATGCTCTCGTGAACCATTCTAGTCCTACTGTGGGTGCTACAGCTGTCAACTTGGCCAGCAAGCTGGATGAATCCGAGGGCACACCCGAGCGGCTGTCCGCGAAAGGGGGCAATGAAATTTTTGGCTCCAAAGGTGTCTGGAAGCCCGGTGGTGTGGCGCTGAGTCGCAATCCACTGGACAGAGTTGACAAGGACAAGGAAAGATTACGCGGAGAGGTTGTCGCCAACGCGATATTGGTCGACAAAGTTCCATTGCTCTCAGTCGAGGACAATGATAGTGAGGGCCCCCTGAACACAGCCAATGGTGCCGCTCCCATGACATTGGCCACTTGATAGACTCGGGTAAGACTTTAATTGTTATGTCATGTTTGCAAAACGTTGAAACGCCCCGTTTGATTTTGGAACAGCGTGCCCGGAAGGTAGTGGCCGTTGTCGCCGTGTCAATGCTGTTGATTTTGTTGGCTTGTAGCACGCAAGGATTGAGCTGTCTTCATTACAACTAGATATATAACATAAAATGTCTGTAAACATATAATAAAGCGTTTTTCGAGGCGCAGCATTAGGCTGCTCTGTGTTTGTTTCAAAGGCTTTTGCCAAACAAACGTTCACTGCCACTAAGTTTGCGCGTTTGATCATGACCACGCGTTTACGCCACAGGACACATGCCGAAGAGGAGGATGCATCTGCCTTGAAACTCGGAGCCGGTACGCATACTGAATCGATCTTTCAACGATTCTCATACTGTTTTAACCGCTGCAGAATTCAATAACGCTGGTTGCTTGCTCATCTCGGAGGTCAAGTACCTGCTCGAGAACAGAGACAAGGATGCGCCGGATACTGCGTACGTAGCTAAACAGTCCAGATACGCCGTTTCTTCAAAGGCCAACATTTTCTTTTTCGTTCCTGATCTTGGGTAGCGTCTACAACAAAACGCTCGAGTACGTCAAGACGTTTGCCAAGTTCAGTACGACCGACTCGGCCAGCGCCGTTCGAGAGTAGGTCTTTTTTTTCTTTGGTTTGGTTGGGGCCTCTGACGGAATTTTAGGACGCTACGTCGCGAGCCAGCGCTGACGCAGTTTGAGACGGCTCAGATCGCCAACTTGTGTCCAGCGGCCGCAGAAGAGGCCAAGAGCGTCATACCGAGGTAAGTTTGGCAACGACGGCCGTGACGCGCGCGCGCAGACGATTTATTTTGGATCCTGTCTGTCTAGTCTCGTCAAGATCGACGACGATCGATTACAGGCTCTCCTCGACGAAATTCAAACTATGCGCAAGTTCCAGTCATGATCCCATAGGTCACAAACGTATTCCTTGTGTCAAATAGTCTGATAATTCCGTGCCGAGTCTCAGATGACTATCCTTCCATGTCTTCCAGTGCTGGTTTGCTAATACTCTCCTCTTCTGATTCGCTCTCCTCTTGGAGTGACAGAGCGTCCTTGAGTTCTTTGGTGTTGGTAACATCAAAACGCTTGCTTTCCTTGAAGGGCTTGGGTCTTCTCTTGACGTCCTTCTTGATGACTGCAGTCGCAGGAATGATGCCCCGCGGGTTCAAGTACGATAAATCGTTCCCCTCATAATTGTCTACATATCGAATCCAGGCGTCGAATCTACACACCCCGTCAATCGATCCCACCACGCTGCTACCATAAAAGAAAACACGCACATTCCATACCGATCCTCTGTCGCGCGCATGTCTTCGTAAATGAACTTTTGCTTGAATGCGTCGATCGTCTCTCGGTATTGCTCAAAGTCGATCGGCGGACGAAAGTCGACATGAGAGTCGTCATACCTTTCCCGTTCGTTGACCGTTGTCACCTTTTGGTTGTAGGAATCGAAAATGGGGTACTCGAGGAGCAGTCCCAAGGCGGGCATTTTGGGCACGAGGACCGTCCGGGGACCGTAGAGCTTGAAAGCGTTCAGTAAAAATGGGTGCCCCGGGAATGTAATGAGACTCTACTTCGTCGAGTATATCGGCGGGAGTTCCGGTCCGACAGGATAGGACAAGGGCGGACATCATTTTACGCTTTTTCCCGAGCTACGGTTAGAGAATGATCGTGGTAGTCGCGGTCAGACTTACGATCTAGGCTCTGATCTGAATACACAACGTGGGAGTTCGCATATCGCAGCGGGAGACATACCTGGTGCAGCATGAAGCTTTGTCCATGAAAGAGCACACTGATCCATTCCGTATCACCGTAAACCGCGGGGTCTGCGATCTTTTGAGAAATGGTTGAGTCGAGAAAAAGCTCTGTAATAATGGGAAGGACCTCACTTGAATTTTTATCATGTTACGTTGATTACTACGGTCTGGAAAGTCACGACCGACTGTAAAGTTGTGGAAGTTGTGGGTGCCCTGGAACTTTTGTGCAGCGGCCCGTAACTTGTCAACGTCTTCTGCGCTGACCCTCCATCGTCGCTTCCGAACAAGGTCTTCTTCCGTGCTGGAGGAACCAGCACCTGGGAGATCCCAGAAGGGATGCTGCGGGATATCACTAGGCGAGTTCCGTGAAGCGGCCGTGAGATGTTGGCCACGCACAAACGCCGAGTTCGGTTTGGGTGGGATTAATAGATAGGAAGGGAAGAAATAAGTATACTTGCGGCTATCGCAGGATCTGTTGACACTCGTGAACACGACGTGCAGAAAGCCCGAGGAGAAGAAAAGTCGTACAGTCGTGCATTGAACCCGTTCTGAACTCGGACCTTTTTGGCCGACGTTACCGTTTGGACTCCACTCACGGATAGTGCACTTACTTTTCCCCATACACGTATTTCTGGTGGGAGTTCTTCGTTGATACGAGATACCCAGTCCTTGATGCCAGGAATGTTGACGATCAACTTCATGGACACGACGTTGCCTGCAGCGTGGACGCCTGCGTCCGTTCGAGCGGCTCGTCCGAGATTGACCTGTAAACCCCACTTAGTTTAACGATCAGCGGGTGTGAAGGCTGAAGCACTTTGGTGGGATCGTTGGCATTGTCCTTGGACACGGCTCCCGCACGAACCAGCGCGTCAAATAAGACGCCCTCGATCGTTCTGACATTCGGTTGACTTGTATCGACGCGAAATATTTCAGGGACACCGTTCCACGTTCACGAAAGATCAAGTATCGTACGCACATTTGCATGCCGCTACACCCGGTCCCACAGAAACCGAGGAGCAACGCTGTCATGCGTTTCGGCAGCCTGGGTGATTTGGGTCCCTCTTCTTCCTCGTTCTTGGGCGTCTCTGAGGGCCCAGCATGGCGGGGCCCACGTCGCCGACCAACGTTTTTTGTCTGTTTCTCCTTTGCTCTTCGCGATTTCGCCCACCCGGTGGCATCCCTCTTTCCAGCGTGCTTTTCGCGAGTGCTGGATTCGGGCAGAGTGTCATCCCTCTCGACGACGTCGGGCGATCCCTCTTTTTCTTCCGAAGCGGGGTGAATCTGTTCGAGTCTCACCCGTTTGAGGGGCTCAGACGAGGAGGGCTGCTCGGGGAACAGTCTCTTGATCGTGGGGGGCGTGTCTGGCGTCATGGACATGCTCCTAGGACGCGGCTTTCACGGACATCAACAACGAGACACGGGTCACACGGCAGACAGGAGCATACCAGTAGTGATTGATAATGGTCAAACAGGCGATCTTTGCATCTCCGCGGTGAAAACAAACGTAGATACCGCATTTAGCAGTTTCACCTGGTGGTGGTCGATGCAAAGTCTATGTGTGATGTACGTAAGTACCTGAGATATATGTACGAGAGAAAAAAAAGGACTCTATATTGGATGTTACATCGTGCAAGCGCGTAGATCGTTCATTCCTTTAGACATAAATCAACCACTGCTTCCTCGCATGCGCGATAAGCGTCTATGAGCCGGTCATACACCTTTGTCACCTCGCTCTTGGGTTCAGCGACGAGCCGCATGCGCTCGGTGTCTCCGTAGCTCATTTCCTCAAAGGTTCCCGAACCCCCATTTTGTTGCTTCCACCAAGCAAACTTGGCGAGAATGGCACCGCCCATCCCAGCTGCCTCCTTGGTTTCTGCGACATAGACACGAATGCCGAATAGATCCGCTGCGAGCTGTCGGATAGCCTGGTTGGCAGAGGACCCTCCAGTGATGATCATTCTCTGCAGAGGGGGCGAGTTGGGTGGGAGGATGGCAGCTACGCGGGACTTGATGGACAAGAATTGGGACTCGAGGATTGCTCGAGGATGCGCCTCTGAGGGAATTGAGTCTACGTGGGTTGGGCGACCGTCTTTCGTGGTGAACAGGAACTCGCCAAGAACGTTGGGGGGAATGATTTCTGGAAGAGGAAAGTAAAAGCCGAGATAGCCATTATTCCCCGCTGGCGTGTTTTGCACGAGCTGGTTGTACTTGTCCCAGTCACGGTTAGCGTCTCTGTCACGGATGTGTTCTCTGGCGAGAGCGCCGTTTTTGTAGCAGAGCATGGCTATCTGTGCATCGATCGTGGTTGGATGAGCGAGAAGGTGGGAGGTGGTGAAACGCTTTGGGGGGGTATCTGCAGGGGGGATGGAGAGCAGGAGTGTGGTGGATGTTCCGAGGGAGAGAAGAGCATCGCCCGGTGCTGAGAGCGCGACGACGGTAGCTGAGTTGTCCCCGGTGAAAGGGGCGATGATGCACTCTGGGAATTGATGAGGACAGGCGGTCCGAACAAGAAGGAGGCCTACCGGGACTGAATCCCCATCTCGCGACCCACCAGTTGGAGATTTTTCCGAGGACCGTTCCACCGGGTACGGGTTCGGGGCCAATCTTGGAGCGGAGGTCGGGACCACCACAGGCATCCAATAAGGAATCGACCCACTTACACGTCAGAACGTCCATGAGATTCATGCCGCTGGCATCGGATATTTCGATGGGAGCGACGTAACCAAGGAACAGGGATGGAATGAAGGAAGAGATTAATGAGATGCGAGCCGAGCGCCTGTAGGCCTCTGGTTTCAGCCTGCGGATCTGTGTGGAGCTAATTAGGGTGTGTAGGATAGAGATGAATGGAGAGGGCGTACACGAGCGATCTGAGTGCCTGTGAAGCGCTCATAGGCGCGAGAGCCAGTGAGATTAGCGAGGTGTTGTGGACCACCTGCGGCGGATTCGAGTGCGGCGCAGTCCTTGGTAGTAGAGGAGTCTTGCCAAATGGGGGCATTCGGAAGAGCAAAAGCGTGCGGGGTGAGATGGCCCGGATCGGCGAGGGATCTTTTCGGGTCCATAGAGGAGAGCGTAGTCTCGGCCAAGTCGGACCAGTAGACGGAGCCGTGTTGCTATATTTGGGAGAAGATCGGACCACGACCCAGAGTAATATTGCGAGAGAGACTCACCTGAGCGGCTCCAGAGATGGCGACGATGTCACTCAGGTCGACACCGGCCTGGTTGACGCGGTGGAGGACGAGATCGATGGCCTCGAGCCACATGCGGACGGGGGAGGTGACCTCGCCCTCATCTGGACCCCGGATGGCCCCGTTGTTGGTTGCGTAGGCGGGGAGGTCCCTGTCAAAGTGTACTGCAGACTCGTGGACGACGAGGGAGTGTTCGTTGACGAGGATTGCCTTGAGTTGCTGGGTAGAGAGGTCGAGGCCGAGGAAGAGCATAGTTGTGGGTGTACAGCCTCTCTACGGTAACCAAGGGCGTCGTATAACTATCGGAGAGAGAGTCGCATTTCCCAGCCCTGGCCATGTCCACACACGGTGCGAGGCCGTTTCAACATCGCCAGTCAAAAATCACGATCGAATACCATCGTCCCTCCCGCGAGTCCATCCAGGAATATTCAGACCTCCTCAGAGACGCAAACATTGCAGCAAACTACAACGATCCCCCACCCTTTCACCCATCCAGACAGGCTCCTCCTCCTCCTCCTCCTCCTCCCCCACCAGCCTCGTTCAGATCAAAGATTCCAGTAGATTCACCGCCTCCAAGAGTGCGCAACTCCCTCCAGAAACCCCCACCTCGTGCCCGTAAGCACAGTCTCCCTTCGTCGACGCCACCCCCCGCTCGTGTCGACAACGACCCCTTTGCAGCAACATCAGTATCGATCCCAACGCTCTCTTCAAAGTCCTTCGGAATGACTTCCCCCCCGCCCCGCCCTTCCCGCGCCAACACCGCAACCCTCAACGACCTCTTCCCGGCCCACTCCACACCCGCTTCAAAACGCCTCTCCGTACCCACTACCATCACCCCATTCGACCTTCCCTTCACCGCAGATCCCCAAGAGTCTTTGCCCTCCCTCTCCTCCGTCGATGTCCTCGCCAGCGCTCCGGCCAGCATCTCTTCCGGCACCAGGTCCCGCAGCGGCACCCTAGCTACCAAATCAAAGAAGGGCATGTTGGGCTTCATGTCCGACTTTCTCAACACCTCGAAGCGTCCAGAGATCAGCACCCCCTACGATCCCGTCCATCTCACCCATGTCGGCTTCAATTCCTCCACCGGTGAATTCACCGGCTTGCCAAAAGAGTGGCAACAATTGTTGCAGGAGAGCGGCATCTCCAGATCGGAGCAGGAAAAGAATCCCCAGGCAGTCATGGACATTGTCAAGTTCTATCAAGAAGGTCACGGCGACGTCTGGGACAAGATGGGTGCCGTCGAGACTACCTCCTACCTCGCAAGTCAAAAGGCCATTGCCGATCCCGCCTTGCAGAATTCTGTCCGTAACAGCTTCTTTTTCCAAGCGTG